>RJWM01052488.1:0-10097 GCA_004363535.1 Dasyprocta punctata | reverse complement strand
TTTTTTTTTTTTTTTTTTTTTTTTTTTTCCGCCACCAGGAATTGAACTCACAACCTTGTGCCTAACAGACAGGAGCTTAAGCCACTGAGCCAAACTCTCAGCCCTAGGTTTTTAAGGCAGGGTGGCACTGTGTAGCTCAGGCTGATCTTGCAGTCACGTTGTGGCCCAAGCCAGTCTCCAACTCACAAAGCTCCTCCTACCTCAGCCTCCTGAGTGCTGGGATTAAAGGTGTGCGCCACCACGCCCGGTCATTATTCTTATTTTATAAGTGAAAAAAACTAATGGGCTAACATCTTAGAGTAGCTAAGTAGCTTTCTCAAATTTCACAACTAGTATATGAGTTAGGTCTGAGTTAACTCAAACCTGAAAAAGTCTAAATTCTAGTATCTTATGCAGTATGCTATAATTTTGAAATCTGAAGTATGTTTTCCTTGTAATTGTTTGAAGGACTGAGTTACCTCTGGTGTTCTTGTTTGTCAGTTTTAGCAGGTCTGACACTAGGGTTCCATGCTTTTTAAGGTATTGTAGCACATGTGAAAGCATTACTCGTTGATTGATTGGATTTAAGTTCAGCTGCACAATATCTACAAAAACTGTGTCCTTATTCCTTCTTTTTCATTTTTAACACTTATTTACCAATATTCAGTTTCCAAAATATCCTATAATCCAAGTGTTTACTTCTCCCATAGTCCCCACCAAAATATTGAAATTCTTACCCCCGACACAGTGTCAATATTAAAATCAGGGGCTTTGGGAGGTAGTAAGGTCATGAAGGAGAAGACCTGATGGATGAGATTCGTACCTTAGGAAGAGGCTAGAGAGCCACCTAGACCCTTTCCCACTGTGAGAGCATAGCAACAAGATGCCATCTAAGACTTGGCAAGCCCTTCCTCACCAGACACCAAATTTGCTAGCACCTTCATCTACATTCCCAGAACTTCCCAGGATCCAGAGCTATAAGAAATAGCTAACTACTTAGCATAAAATCTGAATATTTGGGAAATAAAATGTGACTATAACCTCCAATATGGTACTACACAATAAGAGACCAGAGGAAGATCTGCAGAGTAGAATCTGGTTTGTAAGTCATCTAGTTCATGGTGTTTTGTTAGATTTCCCAAATGGAAACAGAAATAGCCACCAGACATTTCTTTCTTTTGTCACATGTATTTTAAATATGATTATTCCAAGATTTGCTTCCTTATTTGTGTTTGGCTAGGTACCAAACTCAGCTCATAGACCCCTGTGATCTATTTTGCATCTATTAATTTTACATTTTGAGAATGTTGCATAAATGAAATCCTAAAATATATACCTTTTTAAGATTGATTTCTCTCACTCAGTGTAATGCATCATGTTGTATATAGCAATAGTTTGTTTCTTTTTATTGATGAGCATGAATAAACCACACTTTGTTGAACCAATTATCCATTGAAGTGCATCTGGATTGTTTACAGGGTTTTGTTGTTACCAGTAAATAATCATTGTGTACAGATTTGTGTATGAATGTAAGTTGTAATTTATCTGGCATACCTGCCCAGAGTAAAAATGTTGAATATAAAGTAAGTACTTTTAGTATGTTAATAAACTGCAATTTTAGTGTACTAATAGACTGCTAAACAGTTTTCCAGAGTTTTTGTGCCACTTCATATTCTTACCAACACTACATGAATTGCCCAGTTTTTCACCTCCTTACTAGTATTTAGTGCCATTACTATTTTTAATTTTAATCAATGTTCTAGTAGCAATATCACATTGTAGTATTAATTTGTATTTCTCCAACCATTAATGATGTTAACCATCTTTTCATGTGTGTATTTGCCATCTGTGTATGAATTTGAGTTAAATGTATCTTTTTTTGTCTTTGGCATATTTCCCAATTGTTTTAGTGTTGACGTTTGAGAATTCTTTATATAATCTACACAGTAGTTATCACATATGTAATTGGTAAATAATTTCTTCAGGTCCGTAGCTTGCTATTTCATTCTCTTAATAAAATCATTTGAAGCCAGACGTGGTGGTACACGCCTTTAATCCCAGCACTCAGGAGGTTGAGGTAGGAGGAGCGTTGTGAGTTTGAGGCCAGCTTGGGCTACAACGCGAGCGCAAGGCTGGCCTGAGCTACATAGGGCGACCCTGCCTCAAGAAACCAGGACTGGGAGTTTGGCTCAGTGGCTTAATTGCCTGCCTGGCAGGCATGAGGTTGTGAGTTTGATCCCTGGTGCTGCAAAAAAATAAAATAAAATCATTTGAAGCAACATTTAATTTGGATGAAATCCATCATTAATTTCTCACTCTTATTCCATCTTTATTTTTAATAATAAGAATATAAGACACATAGAAAATAAGGCATTTGTTCAAATAACAGCAAAGAAAACAAGATTTTGGCCTTCATCACTTCCTTTTGTTTATAATAGTCTATATCAGGAGCCTGGCCAAGAGTCTGGATTGTCTGTCTCAAGATTATGGTGAGAAAAATAATAAACAGAGACAAGTATTGCATCAATGGCTGGGAAGTCAGTGTGTCTGGATCAGTCCTCTTCCACTCCCGAACCTGCCACTATTTATTCAGCATATACAATGATAGGTGGGGCTAACAAAGGACAACAATTTGGCAGAAGACTCAGACTCCAGAGGGCAGAGATGATCATATGCTAAGAAGGATCTTGTCCTTGAGTATAATCCTGGGATGACTCAAGAGGGCGTAGATGATCATATGCTAAGAAGAGTCAGTGGAAAATCTCAAATAGGAGGTATTGATAATCCCAAACCTCCATTTTATCATCCCTTAGGGAAGTATGCAAAATTAGCCATTGTGAATTAGTGGTCCCCAACAAGCCTACAAATGAGAATCATTTTGTCTCTACCTGTTCATTCCTAGACTATTATTTCTGTTGACATATAACTTTAACGTGAAATGATATTTTCTTTCTTATTCTATTTCATTGCATAGTCATTTATCATGATTCTCTATAAATTGTGAGAATCAGTTTCACGACTTAACTTATTTTTATCATTTAAATGTATTTACTTTGCATCATGTTAAATCACTTGTATAATATTTTGAGATTTTTTGGTGATTAGAATTAGGTGGGACTATCTTGATTTCCAAACTCACCATGAGTTAGGTACTTGAAAAGCCAAAATAATTCCACTAAAAATGTCACTGAATGTGCAGAGAAGGAAACAGATTTTTTGATCTTCGGCGAATAACATCAATGTGCTTATTTTAGTGCAATTGAATTTTAAGAGTCTCCAACTGTACAAGCTTTAGGCAAAGGTGAAAGGCCAACTTTTAGTGGCTGAATGTACCAGAGATGTTATAAACCTGAAAATGTGAAGACGAATTTATTGCTTACTAAAGTTGGGTATTGAAAGTTTAAATGAGAAAAGAACATTACGTAGAAATATGAATATTATTTAACTAATAATATTCTAAAATATGCAGCAATTTAAATAATATAAACTGCTTATACTTGAAGATTTTTGCCTAAAAATATATTTTTTTAATTTTTTTTATTTTAATGATACTAAAATCCAACAAAACATAACAGAACAGAGTCATTCAAAACAAAGCAGTAGAACTGGTACAGAACTTCAAAGAAAGACACTAGGAAAACAACAGCCACCACAGCATACCTTCATACCTTGTTACTTTCAGAATAGTTGACCATTCCATCAGGTATAGTAAAATCAAACCAAAAACAAAACACAACAAAACCAATAAAAACAGAGTATGAAAGAAAGAAAAAAAAAAAAACCCAACAACAACAACAAAAAAAACCCCCTTGATCAGAATAAAGCAAAGCAATGTGAACAATATTGAGTCTCAAAGACAAAGCAGAGAAGAATCCCCTATATTTGCTACATTGCATACTATCATCTTCCCAAAAGATGCTCAGACTGCTGGCTCCAGGCCTACAAAATAAACTGAACAATACAAGCCTCTAGTTGCTTTATGTACCATAGTTGCTGTCAACTTAGCCAGTCCTCTGAACCAGCAGGTGGCTTACTGGGGGAGGAGGGGGCAGTGGGTGGGAGTCCTTGATACTTAGCCCACATGCCAGTAGGCCTACAAGAGGTACATCTCTCTCTCCTCCTGGAGTCTGCGCCAGTCACACACACTCACCAGGAAGGCAGGCTAGGTTGTCTTCTGGTTGGAGCCTCCCTGCCCAACATGGCAGGGTCTGGAGAGGCACATCTCTTTCTCCTCCTGCGATCTGCACTAAAAATATTTTTATTTCACCTGACTGAAGCTAATACTAAAATCATTATCAAAATTGGAGGAATGAAAAGATCACATCATTTAAATTAACTGAACCCTATTGATTCTAGCAGAACATCAACAAAAAAGTGTTTAAAGAATCTTATTAAAGTATATTTCTCAAAAAGATTGTCATTTCAATTATTAGCTTTAATAGACCAATCAAATTTATGTCTATATGTATTTTATATAATATTTTAAAATCTATATAATATTCACAATATTTTTAAATAAACACCTCTGAACTCTTCTTTTGAATATCTGCATTAAAGACTTCTTATTTTTATGTCCCTTCCTCATTTTCAGTATTTCCTAAGGCTCATGTACTGGAACCACTAGATATATTTTTTCCTGATACCTGACAACAGTAGCAATGAAGGAGCAGAATTAAATAATTGATGTGGTTTCTTCCAGAATCAACTTTTATTTTGTTCAATTTGATTTATCCTACTGGAGTTTTTACTGGTATAACCTGTCAACAGAATTGCAGAGGGAAGCACAAAAGTCAAAACACCAGAAAGTGTGGATCATTTTTTGCTTGCAAAAATTAGACGTAAGGTAAACTTTGTATCTGAAAATTAATTATTGATGATGTGACTAATAGGAAAATCATATTTTAGACTCAGATATGATTGTCTGAATAGAGAATCATTTTAACAAGATGAAATGCTATGGTTAGTAGCACTGAAGAAAAATGATAGCATATTTACACTTTCACAATGACTGTTGTTTAAATTGTGTTAATCTAGCACAGTTATTTGGGAGGAAGTCTTTAAAAGATTTGATATTGCACTCTGATTTGCATCTTGACCATCACATTCACCAGTTGAAGAATCTTGTGTAAATTACCTAATATTTCTAATCCTCAGATTTCTTATGTGTAAATTAAAATTATATCATTTAGCACAGAAGTCGGTAAAATATGTAAACTAATATATAATGGTAATGATTTTACTACTAAAAATTATTTACTGAAATTAAGTTATAAGTTGCAGGCTGTTTCAAATTTGAATTATTGCACCTTTTTCATTGAAATAATGTTGCCATGAATAGAGTTTTAGGTAAATCTAGATACACTTGTGTTACAAAGGCAACTGGAGGAAGACTGGCAGACTGGAGGTGTATCTCAGTATTAGAGCAAATTCTTAGCATGTATGGGTTTGATACACAGCACCAAAAAACAAAATGATACATTTATCTCTAACCATGACATCTAAGCTTTAAAGAAAGAGAGAGAGGTGATCAAAGTTCAACTTTGGGGCCTTGGAACTTAGGGTCTCTGTTAGGGTTTTCTCCACCTGTTTTGCAGAGTGGTAAGGACTCCTCAAAGGGAGAGAAGAGAAAAAGTGCTATTGTGATGGCTCCAGAAGGGTATATGTATTGTTGCAGGATGTTAAGGCATACTATTCATGGAGATTTTGGGGGATTCTATTTAGTATTTATTCATAAGAACAATAACACCAGTAGTGCTTAATATTCACTGAGCACATAATACATTTAAACATCTGTGCATATTACCTTATTCAAATTTCAGACAAGCTTTATGAGATTCTGTTAGAATTTTAAGTACAACAATGAAGAACGTGGTTATTAGACCTACCAGGGTTTCCATTTCAGCTTTGTCTCTACTAGCTGTATCAATTTTGAAAAAGTAATGCCTTGAAGACTATTTTCTCACCAGTAAATGGAGAGCATTCCCGATCATTACAATTATGGACAAGGACACTGAAGCAAGCTTCAGTGACTCACATCAAAGAAAGTATGTGCAAATCTAGAATATGATTATAGATACTCTTAAGTGTGTATATTCTTAATTTTCCCAGAATGCTTTTTTCTCTGTAAGAAATAGAAAACATTTTAAATGTGGTAGATAGATAACTGAATACTTTGTATAAATTGGTTTGTGTCATGGAATGTTAATAATGGTTTGGATTTTAAATATTCCTCAAAGGCTCCTGTGTTGAAGACTTGGCCCCCAGTTGATGACATTACTGAGAAGTTACAGAAGCGTGAGGAGAAGGGACTGGTAGATGGAAGCGAGGTCATTGATAAGCAAGTCCTTAAAAGAGATACTGGAATTCTTGTCTTTGTCTCTCTTTGTCTCTCTCTTTTTCTCTCTCTCTCCCCTTCCCAGGTACCATGAGTTGAACAGGTTTTCTTCTGCCATGTACTTCCCACAATGATCTTTGTCCTCATCACAGATCAGACAAAAAGGGAGCACATGACCCTGTGCTTTTAAATTTTAGGCTTTTAAATTGTGAGCCAAAATAAATTTTCCTTCCAAGTTTTTTATCTTATGTGTCTTGTCGTAATGACAGAAAGCTAACACAGAAAACTGATGATGGAACAGGAAGGCTGTTGCTATGCTCATATCTTGTGTTGTGATTCAGTGCCCTTTAGAGCTGCTTTACAGGAATATCTTGGAAGAGCAGATTAAAAACAAAACCGAGATCACTCTAAGCAGAGACTAATAGGCTATTCTGGTGGTAACTTATAAAAGAATCCAGATAGTAATGTGTTTAGTAAAGACTGTGCTGATGACATTTCAAATGGTAGTGGGGACTCCCTTGGGAATTGAACTAGAAGCCATTAAGGTTATATTTTGACAAATAACTTGTCTATATTTTGTCCATACCTGAGACTTGAAAAAAAAAACAATCTTAATAGTTTGCAGTTACAGTCAGAAAGGGCACGACTGCTGTAGGGGTTAGTGCCATTAAAAAAAAAGACAAATACAGTACTTCCCACATAGACCACAGGAAAAAAGACTTTGGGGCATCTCAGGCATTAGCAAGACCCCATGAGTTGCAGGCTCAGTGATATAAAAATGGTAACTTGTTTTAAATACTTTGCTTTTAGAATAGTGCCCAAAATGCCCTACTCACAAAAAGACACATAAGACACT
The DNA here is from genome assembly GCA_004363535.1 of Dasyprocta punctata. NCBI lineage: Eukaryota > Metazoa > Chordata > Mammalia > Rodentia > Dasyproctidae > Dasyprocta > Dasyprocta punctata. The sequence continues at coordinate 2,928 of RJWM01052488.1, read as the reverse complement.
GTCTACCATACATTTATTTACCTTGTAAGCCCTCAGTGGCTGCTGCATCTGTGGTCTGAGTGGTCCTAGCTATTGCTTGAGCCAGTGGGAGACTTGATATGATCTATGTGATGCTGTTTTTGTTAAGCATGTAGAACACAGTAGTTACAGAGTCATAGAAACACCCACTGAGATATCAAAGAAAATTTGGGGGGGGGGCATGTAGTGTATGGAAGGATCAGAATCCTTACAAGCAGTCCCTGATAGGGCAATGGATGCAATTGTGAAAATAAAGCTGGAAGAAAGTTAGAAGGAAGACAGAGATATTTGATACATGGGACACCAGCCAGCGAGGAAAGTTGACACAAGAGACCACCATGTTGACTGCAACCAGCAAGGTCATAGGAGCAGTGCTATCCAAGTCTCTTGGAGCTCACATTATACCATTATGTGTCACAGATACCAGACACAGGGCTAAAAAACAAAGGTTTCTCTTCAGATCTTGTTTTGATTCTATCCCTTCTTCCATGCCCTCATCCCTTTGTATCAGAATGTGTGCACCTATCCCACATTTGTGTGTTGGATATACTTATTTGAATTTTAATTTTAATAGAGGGCAAAGAGTTTGCCTTGAGTCTCAGAGGAGACTTTGAGCTTGTACTTTTGAATCATAATGGAAATCTTGAGATATATGAGGCCCTTAGAGAGGGACTGAGTGCATTGTTTTTAAACTGTGAGATAGATATGAGTCCTTTGGGACTGGAGCAGAGTATTATAATTTGGATTATAAATGACCCCCTCTTGGTTAGCTTTCTGTTGCTTGGACAAAATATCTAACATGCTAACTTCAAGGGGAAGAGTTTATTGTGACTCACAGCTCCAGAGGAACATGAAGGAAAAGAACAGTGAACTGGCAGAACTCAGGAAAGGAAAAGAAAAAAAAATGAAATCAAGAAAGAGAAAGAAATTTTAAGAAGTTGGAATATACACTATTGTGTATATTCCATTTGCTAGATGTAGTAAGAAAATTAAAAGTACGCAAGGAAAACTATTCCAAGTAAAATTTTGAAGAGGCATAGATGTAATACCATGACAAAAATGCATATTTTAGTTTTTGTCGACCAGCTTGCATGACGTCTCCATCTCGTGCTTACGCGGTGGTCTCTTTAAGTTTCAAGCTCATATTTTTGTAAGTAACATATAGTTTGGCCTCTATTTTTACCCCATCTGAAGGTATCTGCTTTTTCATTAGGATGTTTGTCTATTTTAATTTAAAAAATTTTTATTATTGCTGAGATGTAAATCAATCATTTACTTTATTTGATTCATATGTTTTTTGTTCCCTTTCTGCATTTGCCCTGTCTTCTTTTAGACAAGTTGGTTCTTTCTTGTGATCAAAATTTCTCTCACTTGTTGGTTTAACAATAATAATTGTTTCATTTTTGAAATTTTATTTTATTTGACAAATGGTAATTATGGCATATGATGTTAGGGTACAAGAATAGCTTGTGAGATAATTTCCTAAGGCTAATGAACAACTCATCATCTCACATGCTTACCATTTCTTTGTGGTGAAAACACTTAAAATCACTCTTTCAGGAATATTGAAATACACAACATGTTGTTTTTAATTATAATGACCATGCTGTACAGACTACCACTAGAATTTATTCTTCCTAACTAAAAGTATGTAACTTTTGGCTAACATCTTTTTTCCCTTCCCTTAACAAGGACTTACCAACTTCAGCTTTGGATTATCACCATTCAACTGTCTGTTTCTAGGATGTCACTTTTTTTGTTCCCTATCTAAGTGAGATCATGTAGTGTTTGTCTTTACATGTCTTGCTTATGTTACTTAGCATAATGTCCTTTAGGTTCATGCATATCATCACAAATGACCTAATTTAGCTTATTTTTTAAAGGCTGAATATTATTCCCTTGTGTATATGTATCATATTTTCTTTATCCACTTATCAGTTGATGTACACATAGATAGTTTCCATATCTTGGTTGTTGAAATGAATAAGACAGTGCAGATATATTTTTGATATACTAAATTTATTTGGAATTATACCCAATAATGAGATTTATGGATTATTTGGCAATTTATTTTCAAATGTTTTTGAAGACCGTACATATTGATTTCTAAAATGACTATACTAATTTCATCACCAGCAGTTTTTGTCTTTCTGTGCCTGGCTTATTACACATAATAATCTCCAGTTTCATCCATGTTGTTACAAATGACTGGATTTCATTCTTTTTAAAGCCAAATAGTATTCTATTGTGTATATGTGCCACATTTTCTTTATTCATTCATCAATTAATGAACAGTTAGGTTGTTGGTATTTCTCAGCTGTTACAAGAAGTGGAGCAATAAACATGTGAGTGAAGTTGTCTATTCCACATACTGATTTAATTTTCTTTGCCTACATACCCAGTTGTGGGATTGCTGGATCATACAGTAGTTGTATTTTTAAGTTTTTGAGGAGCCTCCGCATAGTTTTCTATAATGGCAGTTTACATTCCCACCAACAATATTCAGTGTTTCTCTCTCTTCACATCCTTCCCAGCACTAATCTTTCAGATAACAGACATTCTTACAAGAATGAGGTAATATGGTTTTGATTCGCATTTCCCTGATGATTAGTGACATTCAGTATTTTTCCATATGTATTGAGTATTTGCTTTATTTCCTTTGAGAAATGTCTATTCACCCCTTTTCCCCATTTTTCATTGGGTAATTTGTTGTTGTTGTTGCTGTTGTTGTTGCTGCTGTTCCTGTCAGTGAATATTTATCTTGGCAATAATCTTGATATGACCCTAAATCTCAAACAATACTAGCAAAAGTAGGCAAATGTAATTGAACTAAAACAAAAAATTTCTTCATAACAGAGGAAATAATCATTAGCATGGAGAGATAATCAAAGCAAATGTTCCTGAATCTTA
>RJWM01052487.1:0-10097 GCA_004363535.1 Dasyprocta punctata | reverse complement strand
ACAGGTTCTTTCCCTTGGAGGCTCATGGGATTTTGCTGTTTGACTCCTGACAGAAGAGTGGGTGAAAAAAGGCAGCATGTTCCAGGCAGACCCTTTTACACAGTTGACATTTTCTTGGGGTCAGACTCATGTGTCTAGTGCTGCTGTCATACTCCTGGGTGAAAGTGGCTGCCCCTTGGAACATTTCTTTGGAAGTTTCCCCAGATCTATGGATGGAGCTGCACACTTGAGCTGGTTAACAGACTCTCAATGACAGAGTGGAGAAGGACTGGTGATGTTACAACAGTGACCAAGGTCAGCCACAAGAGACTGAGTCTGTTTCTTGGGCTCAAGGTCTAGAGGATTAAAAGGAAACCTCTGTCCAGGCTGACACCAGAGGTGTAAGAGATTTAAAACACAAGCCCCTACCCTGAAGGGAAAATTGCTCAGGCACATGTAAATATAGAAAGCTTCACAGGTAGTCTGGAGATTGAAAGAAATCTCTGATCTGGTTCCTGGAAACTTTAATCCTGGGGTATTGGAATACATTTCCATTGTGCAGATAGGTATCAAGGTAAAGGAATTCCAAACACCTGGAATCCCAGCTCTTGAGAGGCTGAAGCAGGAGGATTGCTGTGAGTTCAAGACCAGCCTGAGTTACAGTGAGACCGTGTCTCAACACCCCAACCCAACCCCAAATAAAGAAAGAAGTGTGAGGTCTCTGATTCTTTGTTTTGTTTTTATATTCTGGAACTACCAGATGTATAGTTTTACAATTTGATTGCAATGAATAATAAAGTCAAATTTTATAATCTAGATAAAGAATTTTGAAATCATTTGCCAATTTTGTTTCTGTGTTTCTATCTCTGTCTGTGTTACTTTCTGTAATGAATGAAGACAACAAAGTGTCCATACTAAAGGGAAGCCCAGTGAAATATTCACTTTGTTATTGGTAGATGTAAACATCTACTTGAAAATGACTGAGACACAGATAGTATGTCTCTAAAACATTATGGCTACAAAATGATCTGGAAGATTAAAGACAGCAGAGACTCCAGGAGATGAGAGATTCCAGAAAGGTAGAACATACGCTTAGGGAAGCAATAGGGATTGTGCAAAACTTGCACGAGCCAGGCCATGTCGGGGGACAGCCAGGATGACCATAGGGGCCAGAGCCTCCCTAGTCTTTGGTGCTTCTACCCTACAATCATGTGCCCTCTGTGCTGGACATGGAGCTACATGATTGACTGATTTCCCTGTTGGTGTTCAGTCTTGCTTTGGTTCCATCCCTTCTTCTGCTTTCCTGTTCTTCCCATTTATAAGAGGGAGGTTTACTGTGTGCCATCTTGTCTTGGAAGGATGTAACTTCCTTTTGATTCTTACAGGAGCTCACAGCTTTGTTTGCTTGAATCTCACAGGAGATTATGGACTTGGACTTATGATCAGTGCTGAAACAGGTACGACTTTTGGGAAACTTGGGGTGGGCCATTAAGTGCCTAGAGTCCTTATTCCAACAGGCAAATTGAGATGAATGGTTATGAAGGTAAGAGAGTAATGTATTTTCAGTGCAGTCATCCTGGGGAGAAAAGTAGTGACATAAAGTGTGTCTCTAAAAGGGAAATGATAGGCTTGGGGTTATATAACTAGGGTCAGACGGCTCCCACAGCTGGCAGTATTAGTGAGGCTGTGGTCTGGTGGATCATTATCTGAGGATTGATCAGGCAGTGCCTTTTTCTTGTAACAAAAAAGAAATTGCTGTTGCGAGGTACAGTGTGCATGACAGTAAGTCTATCTACTTGGGAAGGAAGGGTGAAGGATCACAAGGTTGATGCCAGCCTGGGCAACTTAGCAAGTGCCTCTCTCAACAGAAAAGAAAAAAGAGAAGTTGGAGTTCACTAGCAAGGTATATCTCTAGCATGTGAGAGACCTTGAATTTGATCCCTAGAACCTTCTACAAAAAACAGAAGTGGTTTTGACTCCTGTCACAGCATGTTTATCTACCAAAACTGTTATTCCTGGAATCCAAAGTGAATCCTGAGGAGAATGAATTGGACTAAAGACAATTCACAATGCAGGTAGAGATGCCAAACTTTATCCTGCTGTTAGTTACACACTGGATATGCACAGGCCCAAGTGAACAGTCGGTCCTTTCTGAAAAAACTATCATTTATTTACTTTTATTATGTATGTATGTATTTATTTATTTATTGTCTTTTTGAGACAGGGTCTCACTATGTAGTTCGGGCTGGCCTTGGGTTCACTTTGTAGCCCAGTCTGGTCTTGCACTTACAATGATCCTCCTGCCTCAGCCTCCTGAGTACTGGGATTACAGGAGTGTGCCATCATGCCTGACTTCATTTATTTACTTTTAAAAATGCTATTTATATGTGTTTGCAGTACATGATTTTTCATTTCTTGTAGGGAGTTGATGCATATATATAATATACCTGATTTCATCTTTTTGTCTCCTTCCTTTCCTTTCTCCCTCCCTCCATCTCTTGGTCTCCTTCCTCTTTGCAAAAGATCTATACCACAGTTTGCTATTATCTATCATTCATTTTGCTCTTTATTTATGTGTTAGATTTCTCATGTAAAAAAAACTGCACACTATTTAAGCTTGTGTCTGATTGACTTCATTTAAAATTAGGGTCTCAAGGTGCATCCATTTTCCAAACAATGACTCATCCTTCTTGACACTAGAGTAATATTTATGATATATAAATACCACATTTTCTTCATCCATTCATCTCTTGAAAGATATATAGGCCACTTTCAAGATTAAGCTCTTATGAATTGTGCTGCTCTAAACATGGGTATGTGTGGATCACTGTAATATGATGTCTTTAACTCTTTTAGGAAGATACTTAGAATGGGACTATCTGGGTCAAATGGAATTTGTATATTTAGGTTTTTGAGGAATCTCCATGCTGATTTCTACAGTGGTTGTATTATTTTTCTGCCAACAACATCAAAGGGCTCTTAGTTTCCCAAGAGCTCAGCAGCATTTATTATTACTGGTTTTCTTGATGATAACAATTATTACTGGAGTGAGATGCAATCTTGGTATTGTTTTACTTTGTATTTCTCTGATACTCAGCAATGTCGAGTGTTTCTTCATGTATTTATTGGTCATTTGTTCTTCTGAGAAGTGTCTATTTCTGTTTCCCATTTTTAAAATTGAATCTTTTCTTTTGGGGAGTCTAAATTTTGAGTTCTTTATATGGCCTAGATAGGAGTCGTTGTCCAAGGTGTAAAGCTAACATTTAACAATATGATTCTAATCTGCTTTGTGCAGTGAGAGGATCATGAGCCTGTGTGTGATCAGGGCAGTAGCTATGGTTTGGATCAGCATCCCCTAAAGGCCCCAGATTGGGAAATGGTGGACCTTTTATGGGAGGGGTCTGGTGGGTGAGTTTCTGGGCACTGGGAGCTGTGTTCTTGAAGGGGACTGGGGGACCCAATCTCCGCATCTTCACTTTGGCTCCCTTTGCCAGGCTCTGTCACGTGTTCCTACCATGATGCCTACCTCATCACACAAGCAGGTCGGTAAATCTCAGAAGGAAATTTTCTACCCCAAAATCTGAGCCAAAACACACCTTCCCTCTTCATCACATGATTTGTGGGAAGTCTTTGTTACATCGATGCAGAACTTACCGCCACACCCTTTGACATGGATATCAGATTCTAACATCCCAACCTGTTAGAGAATGCATTTCTGTTGTTTGAGGTCCCTAAAGCTGGGGTCACAGCCTGCACACTAACACACAGCTAAGCCAGTTTTACCTGTGAGCCTAGTGCCCCCTTCAGAAGTAGACAAGGCTTGGCTGATGCGCACTGTTGTAGAAAAAGAGAATGAAAACAACCTCTAAGCACTGACAAACAGGACAGCACCAAAAGCCTGGCCACCCAAAAGACTCATGCACATTCCTTTATGCAAAAGGCACTTAATAGTTTCAGCATTGCTGAAAAATCCAAGTCTAAAACCTTCTCTGAGATTTAAGGCAAACTCTTAGCTGTGAGGCCCTGTACAAAGAAAAAAAAAGTTAAACCTGTGAGAGATAACATTGGGTTAAAAAAAATCCATGCCATACTTTTCTACCATAAATTTGTCCTTTAGGATAATAGTAGCTTGCTGTACATACAGTAGCTGTGCCTGGGGGATACAGAGGCAATCTTTACATTTACCCACTTAGTATGATGAATGGCAAAGTGTGTGCACATGCAAAAAAGTGTCAAACCAGGATTTTTACTTATGATTATGCTCCATCTAACAGGTTTAGTGTATGTTTACTTGAGCATCACAGAGGATAAAATACACTTACACAAGGGAGGATCCACCAGAGGACAACTATCCAGGCTTCCTGGTGAGTGATGCAAGCAGTGCGGACTCCAGGAAGAGAAAGATCTGTGCCTCCTGTGCCCTACCAGCGCGGGCTGAGAATCAAGATGACCACCCACCCGCTACCTCCCGTAAGCAACCTACTGGTTAGGAGGCCCAGCTAAGTTGATAGCAACTAAGGTTACATAAACCAACTAAATGCTTATATTGTTTGGTTATTTTGCAGGTCTGGGGCCGGCAGTCTGAGTATCTCTTGGGAGGATGATGGTATGCAATGTAGCAAATATGGAGGATTCTCTTCTGTCTTGTCTTTGAGGCCCAATATTGTTCTCATTGTTTTGCTTTATTCTGATTAATTTTTTTTTGCTATATTTCATATTCTGTTTTGATTGGTTTTATTCTGTTTCATTTTTGGTTTGATTTTACTATACCTGGTGGAATGGTCAACTATCGTAAAGATAACAAGATAGACTATAGTAGCTGTTGTTTTCCTAGTATCTTGCTTTGAAGTTCTGTACCAGTTCTACTGCTTTGTTTTTGTTATTTTATTTTATTTTTTATTTTTTACTTTAAAGATAGTAAAATCCAACAAAACATAACAGAACAAAGTCAATCAAAACAAAGCAGTAGGACTGGTACAGAACTTCAAAGAAAGATACTAGGAAAACAATAGCTACTACAGTATATCTTGTTATTTTCAGAATAGTTGACCATTCCAACAGGTATAGTAAAATTAAACCAAAAACAAAATACAATGAAACCAATAAAAACAGAATATAAGATAAAGCAAAAAAAATTAATCAGAATAAAGCAGAACAGTGAGAACAATATTGGGCCTTGAAGACAAGACAGAGAGGAATCCCCCATATTTGCTACATTGCCTACTGTCATCTTCCAAAGAAATGCTCAGGTTGCTGGCCCCAGGCCTGCAAAATCAATGAAACAATACTAGCGTTTAGTTGCTTTATGTACCTCAGCTTCTATCAATTTAACCAGACTTCTGAACCAGCAGGTTGCTTACCGGAAGGGGGTGGGGGGTTTGTCCTTGATTCTTAGCCCCGTGCTGGTATGCATAAGGGAGGCAAGTTTCTCTTCCTGGAGTCCGCACTGGTCACACACTTCCCAGGAAGGCAGACTAGTTGTCTTCTGGTTGGAGCCTCTCTGACCCAGCAGGGCAAGTTCTCAAGAGGCACATCTCTTTCTCTTCCTGGAGTCCGTGCCGGTTGCCTCTGCTGCTTTGTTTTTATTGACTTTGTTCCATTATGTTTTGTTGGATTTTACTATCTTTGAAATAAAATTTTAAAAAAAATCTAATTCAGAGTATCCCCTTGTATTTTGTCTATGTTCCTACAGCATTCTAACTCTTCAGGTCCATCAACCTCCTTCTTCCTGTGTGTATGACTTGTGTCATGCATTTTAATTTATCCTGTTCTTTCAGATTCCACACCTAAAGTGTTTTTATATAGTCACTCTTGATTATTAGTTACCCTCATATTTTTCATATCTGGCTGCTACATTCATACCTGCATTTCTTTTTTCCCCTTAAGATCATATTCATGAGTTGCTTTAATTTTTTAATGTAGTTCTAATAGCAAATACTTTCTCTTTTCCCTTGAATATGTCATTTTCCCTTACTTACAGAAGGACAAAGTAATCCCCATAAAGAGACAAATTTAGATAAGTTCTTTTTTCTTTTTCTTTTCTTTTTTTTCTTTTTTTTTTTAGCACTTCAAAGGTAGCGTTCGTTTGTCACTTGACTTCCATCCTCTTTGTTGAGAATTTAACTATGGGAAGTATTGCTCCCATGAGTATGCTCTCTCTGTCTCTCTCAATTTCTCTCTGTTTCTGTGTTTTATCTCTGCGCTCTCTCTCTCTCTCTCTTGTCTTAAGACATCTCATTTATTCTTTTATTTTTAAAGTCACTATGATGGGAAGATACCATGTGTAACCGATAAGTGTTGAGGAGACAAAAACAGCTTGAGATGCTACAGACAACACCCAGAGAGCTTCATGAACTGCAAAGGGAAATAATTACAGTGATAGCATTAAAAAACATTTATTTGATGGCTTCCTAATGGCACTAAAAGAAAAAAAATGTTAAGTGAAATAAGGGTCTATGTAGTGTGCCTTGTCACATACACAGAACATCACAGAACATGCTTTCTTGGAACTTGGGGACACCCTGGTGCTGCAGGGCCATGTGGGGGGGGGATTAAATGTTTGAGAGAGGTTTCTCTGATGCTCTCCCTGGTCAGGAGTCTATGCTCTGTGCAGGAAGTCACTTCTGTTGGGACTGACCCATGAGAGAGATTTCAGTGTAGATGGAGTAACTTACAGGGAGACCCGTGGTGGTGAGGAGCCGCTGTTGTGGCTCTGTGGGGGCACGTGGGGACAGGTGACTCTTTGTCATCCCAAGAGGAGCCTGGGTAGTCTGGACCAGGTAAGAGAAGAATGGACCCCTAGTGAAAGGAACAAGTCAGGTCTGTAATGAAAATCTGCGGGATTCACTGGAGAGACTGAAGGTCCACAGCAGGATGAAAGGACCAGGAAGGACAGCCAGGCGGCAGCTGGTGTGTGGTCAGGGGCCAGGTGGAGAAGCACTCAGCTTTGTGTGGGAGCTTGGAGACTCAAGGAAGGAGGCGTCTGGGAACACAGGCTTGAGCTCTCCTGGGGCTACTGCACCTTGCTCTGGACTCACCACTAACAGGATTTTGGGTGGTACTGTGAAAATAACAGTGAGGTCCCCAAGACACAGTGAAGGAGCCAGCACCTGTGTCAGTCCTGGCCAAAGTGAGCCCCAAAAAGATGATTCCCTTTCTCTTCAGAAATGACCTTTCTTTCATGTCCAGCCATCTGAATGACGCCCTGCTCTGTTTCTTCTCAGGGGCCACAGACACAAGGATGCTCAGGGTTGCCCCATGAAGACCCTGAACTGCTCCTGCCTGAAGAGGTCCATGTAGACATCCCAGGGGTCTGAATAGGATTTTCCTGGTGACAGGGAGGTTGAGCAGCATGAGTGTATGATTTTAAGAGTTCAGGGTCCAGGGATAAGTGGTGCAGTTGCAGCAGCCCAAAGGTTGGGTCCAAGTTCTCTGTCCAGATTTCTCTCATCAGGGTGGTCACCAAGCCCTTGCTGTTAAGCTTGTCACACGAAGCAGTGGCTAGAAGAGGCTGTGTGGGGGACTGAGGGTGAGCCTCTCAAAGGAATCCTGGGACAAGGGCCCCAGGGTACAGTGGACTAAACCAACTGTGAACCAGCCACTTCTGAAAATCATGGGGATAGGTCACACAGCCGATGGAGATGCAAAACAGGTCAGGGGGATGAGCTTGGGAATCTGGTGGCTGTGTACAGCCTGAGACACATGGCTGGGAGCCATTCTCCAGGAACATCTGCAGTAGGTCAGAGACTGTCCTGCCCTGTAGTTGCTCCCAGAAAGGCAGAGAGTCTTAGTCATGTGCTGTGGCAGGGCCTCATGGAGCTCATACTACTCCCTAGTTGAGGATAAGGAAGGCTTAGTAGAGGTGTTGGGAGCCGTCGAAGCTGGAAATTCATCACATGCATGGGGCTAAACCAAACCATCCCTGAAAACACAGAGAGCCCAAAACAAACCATGTGAACAAGCTGTTCCAGCACCAAGAAGGCAAGGGGCCCAGGCCAGCCAGGCAAATAAGTCGCAAGGCAGCAAGGTTGAAACTGGCATTCTTCTTTGGAGGGTATAAATAAATGTGTTACAGTGGTTGAGCAGTTCCTTTCCTCCCATCAGGAGACTAAGGGCTCCACCTGACCCCAGCTTTGTGTCTTCTTTATTTTCTCACCTTCTTGTGGTCCTTCACCCCAAGAACCTCGAGGCCTACATGGATCATGGCAGAGAAGGACGAGCTACTTATTATATTTGTAGCTACCTCCTGTCCCTCCAGCAGCCTGACAGAGAAAGACAAGCTGGGCATCTCAGAGCTGAGGCAGAAGCTCTGTCAGGGTTGATCCTCTGTCTCCAACTCCCTAAGACCCTCGGGTAGGGGTGTGCCCAGAGGGTGGGAGACAGCACCTCTGCTCTGGCTACCACCACTGAGCACCAACTGGGTAGCTCTTAAATAACGCATCAATGCCTTGTATTATAGAATCTGTGATCAAGATGTCTGGGGCTGGGGGAGCCGTCTCCTTGGTGGCCTCTCTCTTCAGTTCAGCTCACAAATGGTGGCTCCTCCCGGTGTCCAGGCTCACATAGTTGTCCCTGTGTATCTGTGTCCTGGTCCCTTCTTGTAAGAACCCCAATCAGATTGCACTAGTGACCTCATTTTACCTAAATTGTCTCTTCAAAGACTCATCACCAAATATAGTCATGTTCTGAGGTACTGGGATTGGGGCTTCAACATCAAATTTTAGGGACACAACTTGGCTCTTAATCCACAGTATAAAGACAGGCATCCTATTAAATTTAGAGAAGGCACCCAACCCGCTGGGTCTGCGTGGCGCCAGCTCACATCAAGAGAGAACTGATCCACCTTCCGGGGTTGGGCGCTGCACGACCCCGGAGGAGAACCAGAATGGGCCCAACCGGGCCCCAACCCGCTGGGTCCGCGTGGTGCCAGCTCACATCAAGAGAGAACTGATCTGCCTTCTAGGGTTGGGCGCTGCACAGACTCCGGAGGAGAATCAGAATGGGCCCAACCAGGCCCCAACCCGCTGGGCCCATGCGGCACCGGCACGCGAGCTTGGAATCAAGGACATCATCCATATCAAAAACACCCCACCACCACCACCGTAAGCAAGCTGCTGGCTCTGAGGTCTGGCTAAATTGATGGCAACTAAGGTACATAAAGCAACTAAATGCTAGTATTGTTTCTTAGATTTTGCAGGCCTCTGATCGGCACACTGAACGTCTCTTTGCAAGATGATAGTAGGCAATGTTGCAAATACAGGGGACTCTCTTCTGTCTTGTCTTCGAGGACCAATATGGTTCTCACCGTTTTGCTTTACTCTGATCGTTAATAATTGTCTCTTTTTTTCCCTTTATTTTATATTCTGTTTTTATTGATTTTGTTTTGTTTTGTTTTTAGTTCAATTCTACTACACCTGTTGGAATGGTCAGCTAATCTGAAGATAGCAAGTTATGTTATAGTAGCTATTGTACTCACATTATTGATCTTTGAAGTTCTGTACCAGTCCTACTGCTTTGTTTTGATTGACTTTATTCTGTTATGTTCTGTTGTATTTTACTATCTTTAAAATAAAAAAAAATTTTAGAGAAGGCCCGGGTTCATCCCTGGAGTGGCATGTGATGGAAGAGAGACTGCCAGTTTACAAACTTCGTCAGAATGAGAACTTTGTTCTGCGTGACTAATAAATACTAGGTTGAAGGATAGAGGGACCAGTTTTTTTCTCTTCTTTTTCTATTAGTGTGTGTTTGTGAACAGGCTAAATATGTTCATTGTGAGGAGTTGGTTCATATACATATCACACCTCAATCCTTTTCACTTTCCTTTTCCCTCTTCTCCCTCTCTTCTCCCTCATTCCCTTCCCATCTGCTTAAGGTATACCTTCCTGTTTGCTGTTATCTATCTTTCATTTTGCTCTTTAACTTATTTACACTTTGGGTTCCTCATATAAGAAAAGCCAGGTGGTATTTAGTCTTCTGTGTCTGATTTATTTTACTTAGCATTAGAAGGTATCAGTTTTTGAGGAAGTGGAGTTTTATCAGGGAAATACAGTGGCCATCAGAATAGCAGTTAAAGCCTCTGCTCTGAGTACTGCTGGTGACAAGCCATGGAAGTCACATGG
>RJWM01052486.1:0-10097 GCA_004363535.1 Dasyprocta punctata | reverse complement strand
AAATTGCAACCATTGTCAAGCTTCTATCTTCCGGTTTTGTAAACCTGCAATGTTGTGTATTTATGCTAGTTGTTTGCTTGTCTCTTTTGCTTGTTGTTTTTACTATATATGTCATTTTTTTGTTGTTGTTGTTGTAGTTTTTGTTTGTTTTGTTTTTCTTCGCTTAAATAAAATTAAAAAAAAAAAAAAAAAAAAAAAAGAAATGGCATGTAGTGCTTCTGCTTTATCACACTTACTAAATCCTGTATGACTACCATGAGGATCACTGGAAGGTCACCTCTGACGCTGGCATCACAATCACTAAGGCCAACAAGCAGTCTCACTATGCGCCAGCTACTGTACTGAGCACCTTACATGTTCTCATTCATCTCACAACACCGTGAGTCAGACAATATTATTATTCCTGTTTTACAGATAACAAAACTGAAGTTCAGAGTAGTTAAAACAAAACTTGCCCCAAATCACAAAGGTAGTAGAGTCAAAATTCAAATCAAGACAATTGGGTACTATCTCATTCAGCTATATTGCCTTTATGTTCAAGTATTGATAAATGCTATAAGAAAAATAAAATAATATGATACAGCAAATGGGGTGGGAGGCATTCAGAGATTTTTTTGTTTGTCTTTTAAATTGACTTGTCATGGCAGGTCACCCTGCATAGGTGATATTTGAGTTGTCATAAAAAGGTGAGGGGAAAACAGCCTCGTGAAGAACTGGTGAGGATTCAGTTCAGATGGAGGGAATCTAGTGCACAAAGACACCAAGGCAGGCAAACATTTCATATATTCAAGGAACAGAAATAAATCAGTGTGGTTTGAGTATATTGAGTGAGAAAGGGTGTTGGTTTTGAGATGGGCCTAGGAAGTAAACAGGGGACAGATTGTCCAATTATCTTAGGAACCCTATGAAGCAAGCATCCATAGCCTCATTTTAAAGTTGAAGACAAAATGAGGAAATGGAGAGGTTAAAAGTCTTGGTCAAGGTCACAAAATTGTGAGACCAAGCCAGATCTAAACACATCTGATTTCTGTTCTATTTCTCATTTTGCCTTACCACATTTCTTCTCTCACCTTCTCTGTGCAGCTTGGAGTTCTCTTTTTCTTTTTGGGAGTCTAACTTATTCTCTCATCCCTCCCAAACAAAAAAGTATCAGGCTAGGAAACCACCAAAGGCCTCTTTTCTTCCTAGTGCTAGCCAGGAATGTGTCAGAATGTGCACTTACATACTTTGGTAAAAGTGGGGAGGGGGCATAAAGAAAGGGTCATGCTTTCCAGAAGGCAGATGCTAAGCAAATTTCATGGATTATAAGTCTGTTGTTGGCTATACAAACATCCATTTGTGACATCCTATGAAGATAAAATGGGCCTAAACCCAGTTCAGGGATGACTATAGAACATATATTTTACTGGTATCATGGCTGCATTTTCTTCCTGTCTGCTTCTCTATTGATCCAAGCTATTAATGATGGTGGCTGTCACTTTCCCATCCAGCTGCTTACCCAACCTTGGTTCTGGTTCTCAATCACCTGCAGACGTGGTCTTCATCTCAGGCCCAGATAAAAAGTTTGCACAATCCTTTCTCTTGTGTGAGGAGCTCAAAGAATCTTTTCCTGCAGAGAGGTATCTGTTATACTGATCAAAATTATCAAGAACAACGACGAAAACCTTTTAAAGTCTTTGGAGATGAACCCAAACTGGGAGACATTTACTCAACCAATCTGATTGAAGCTTGTAAGAAAAATGGCATGCTAGCGCACCTGAGCCAGGGGCTTCACAAAGTAGGCAGACTGGGTGGCTCCACACCTACAACTGCAGCCAAGTCGGCAGCTTGTATCTCCCCCAGTTCTTTAGTGCAGGGGATCTGCACTGAAAAGGTAATGGGAACCAGTAAAGATCAGGAGGTCATATCTTTCTCATCTCTGTGCTATAGAAATTTCTCTGGGAGGGTACCAGAAACCTGTTTACGGTGCCCATTTCCTGAACACACTACATACAGAGGCTCTGGATGGAGCAGCCAGTGAAGAACAATGTCTCCCAAATCTCCCAGAGCTCCTGAGCCATAGTACTGAGCTTACTCCTGAGAGAAGGGGTGGAGCAAGCTGCAAAGACTGGCAGAGAAGATACTCTTGGGATCAAAGAGTGGGGAAATTCGTGTTAAAGAGGGTTGCTGAAAGGTAAAAAAATCACAGTGCTAGCAATGGGAGGAGGATGACAGCTTGGTGATGCCAATAGAGGGAGGAAACAAGCTGTAAGTTTAACGCGTAGATTAGGAAAAGAGAGAGTGAGTCTAAGAGAGCCCTGCTAAAATCACACTCATCTCAGGTGAGAGCAGATATGAAGGAAACCAAAGTTTCCATTTTCAAGGCAGAACTTTCTAGGAATAACTAAAGGAAGTACTTCAAAAATACTAATTCCTAGATGAATAGTTTTCCTTTGAACTGTGAAAATAGTTTCCAAGCCACACACAAATCCAAAGGTAAAGGGTGAGAACTTTACTAGGTGTGGGGATGTACCACACAAGTTATGGTAAGCTAGTGGCTAACCAGAAAGCTATGTTGACCTAAGGGAAATCAGCCTTAAAAATAGAAGCAAAGGAAAATTATGTTGGCAGGGACATCTGAAGCTATGCACTGCATGGTTAAATAGCTTATCCTAAATCACAGATTTAGCTCAGCCAAGTCACTAAAAAAAAAAAAAAAAGAATGTATAATGTCAACAGCAGGCTCCAGAGCCCCAGAGAGGGATTAATATCTATAGTTGCTACACTCTTTTTCTTCAAAAATGTTCAGTTTTCAAAGAAAAAATGATACACAAAGATATAGGAATGTGTGGCCCTTATGTGAACAAAGAAACACAATGGAAACTGTCTCAGACGTTGATCTTAGGTGATGGAGACTTCAATGTAACAATTATATATATGCTCAAAGAACTGTAGAAAATCACATTTAAAGAATCGAAGGAAAGTATGGAGATAATATTTTTATCAAGCAGAGGATATGAGTAGAGATAGGTATTATAAAAACAACACAGTAGAATTTCTGAAATTGAAAAGTATAGTCACTAAAATAAAAATTTTAGTACGAGGGCACAACAGCAGATTTGAGCTGGCAGCAAAATCCACAAATTTAAAGACAGATCCATCAAGATTATTTAGCCTGGAAAAAAAAGATTATTTAGCCTGATATACAGAAAACTGATTTTAAAAAATGAACAGGCCCTTACAGACCAGTGGAATATCATCAAGTGTATAGTATATACATAATGGGAGCCTCAGCAGAAGGAACAGAAAGGTATAGAAAGAACATTCCAATAGCTAATAGCTGAACATTTTCCATTTGACGAAAACATTAATCTACACATCTAAGAAATTGAAGAAGCCCTTTTCTAGTTTTCTTCTCCAAAGACTGGGTGTCCTTCAAAGAGGAATTGCCTCCTGTATTACCTTCCTGAGATTGGGCAACATCTGGTTCTAGAGAACAGAGAAGTCCAGTATTGGGCAGGGTGGAGAAGAGGTCTGCTGTGCAGAGTTGAGCAGGTTGGACTTTGCCCAAGGATGTAATGCCAAGGAAGGTCATGGGAGCATTGTGGAATGCTACATAAAGCCCCAGCTACCTCCACCAGAGATGGGGAGGGAGGCTGATAGCAGGCAGGATTTAGCTATTAAGAGGTTTGTTTCCACCCTTGCCCAATTTCTTTGCCTCTCATAATTTGCTGACAAATTTTGAGCTTTGGAGCCACAATGCAGAAAACAGTTTTCTCCCTATTCTCATGTCACCAACAGTGACATCCATGCTCAACACAACTGAAAACAGCTCCTGTTTCCATGCAGCCCTCTTCATGCTTTGTTTCTCCAGACTGAGCAACCTTCTCACCCTCTGAGTAACTAATTGGCTTAGAGACGTTACTGACTCACCCAGGGGCCTTAGAAACTGAGCTCTTGTCTTCAGTTTTCATTGATTTTCCAGGGAAGACACAGCAGTAGGTGGCAGCTATGTCCCAAAGTATTCCAATCCTTTCTCCTGTCCTCCTTTCCTTCTCCCCCTCTGGTCTTGTCCAGGAATGACAGGTATTACGGGAACACCATCAGTTAGCTGCTTCAAGTCTCTTAAAATCAGCATGTTAAATATTGCCCTATAAACTTCATACAGGGAGCACATCAGTTTTGCTTGGTGAGCTTGCCCTAATTGGGTTCCCAGAGGGGAATTCTAGTACCAATGCAGAGAATTAAGAACCAGACAACAGATGGGGTGAGTAGCATGATGGAGAAGTTACAACCAGATTCACATCTCCTGGAGTCTGAATCAACCACAAGCCTGACAGGCTGGATCTGGGGAAAATAGCCAAGCTCCCAGTAGAAAGATGAGTTCAAGTGGCAGAATGAAGTAATTTTCGCAACATTTACACAGCAACTGTACCACCTCAAGGATCCCTTTGCAGAATGAAAAAGCAACTGCTTTGTACCTGCTCTGTTTGTTTGGATGAGGGTTCCTTAGGTGGCTCAGAACTTAAGTCCTGCGACCCATGCCCCTATACCCAGGATATCCCAGTCCAATAATGTGCAGCCTGTAGGTTTCAGACTCCTTACTGCCTGTATTATGTAAATCCACACACCTGGAGGTTCCATGCTATCAAAAATGAGTAGTAAACTTTTTTTTGAGATACCCCTTTGAAGTCCTTCTTTGAGAAACCTCTATAAAGTCTCAGTTCTTGTTTTTTTTCTTTTCTGTACCTATAATTATTCTCTCGATGATCTCAATCAGTCCTCAAGCTTTACTGTATTAATCCCTCCATACTTCCAAACCCTCTCCACTTGCAGTCTTCTCTATTTTAAAATTTTAATGTCCTGACAGTTCTTTTTTTCTCACACCTATGTGCATTGGTTGGCGAATTCTGTTAGTTCTGCCTTCAAAACACTATATATTCAGAACCAACTATTTCTTCTTACCTTTATTGTTTTAATCTTCACTGTTCTCCATTTTCACCCTCATCCTTTAAAATTTTTTAACGCAACATCCAATTGATGCTTTATTCTACTTGAATTTTTTAATGAGATATTTGTAAATTCACATGCATCAGTCAGAAATAATTCAGAAAAGTCCACTGATACTTGGCTGTGTTCCTCAAATGGTAAGATTTTGTAAAACTATAGTAGAATATTGACATGCAATTCACTGACTTGATTTGGGTTGCCTTAGTTTTACTTATACTTGTGTGTGTATTAAGTTCTACATGATATTATACATGTGTAGGCTCAAATACCCGGCACCACAGTCAAGATACAGAACATTTCCCCAAGAATTCCTTATGTTGCTCTTTTCTAGCCACATCTGCAATTCTTCTGCCCCAATCCCTAAATCCCTTCCCAAAATCCTAAAGTGCCTTCTGAAACTGAAATTTCATTATTTCAAAAATACTATTTAGACAGGATTATATAGTGTGCAAACTTTTGAGGTGGGGCTTTATTTATTTATTTTAAAGAGAAAAATTAGAAAAATCAAGAAACAAAAAACAGCAACGACAAAATGACAGCAACAACAAAAACAATACTGATATAGGATTTCAAAACAAAATGATAGGAATTTAACAATGGTTGTTACATTGCATATTGCTATCTTCAAAATAGTCGCTCAGGTTACCAGATATAGGCATTCAAAATTGATCAAACAATATAATTTCCCTTTGAGCAGTTTCTTTCTCTTTCACTATATCTATTGCAATTTTCGGATCTTATTTACTCTTTCAGTTTCTTACACTAGCGAGACAAGACAATGTTTACACATGCAAGTCTCATTTATTTCACTTATGAGAATGGTTTCTAGTTGCATCCATTTACCTATAAAAGCCTTGAGTTTAACGTTCTTTATGGCTGAGCAGTATTCCATTATATAATAATACCATATCTTTTTATCCATTCCTGAGTTGATGGGCATTTGGGTTGTTTCCAAGATCTGACTATTACAAATTGTGCTGCTATAAACATGGGTACACATATATCGCTGTGGTATGATATTTTCAATTCATCTGGGAAATTACCCAGAAGGGGAATAGCTGGGTTGAATGGAACCTCTAATCCTAGTTTTTGAGGAATCTCCGTACTGATTTCCACAGTGATTGTACCAGTCTACACTCCCACCAACAATGGAGAAGGGTTTTTTTTTCCCCACCACGCCACCAGCATTTGTTATTGGTTAGTTTCTTGGTGTTAGTCATTCTTTCTGGGGTGAGATGAAATCTCAGTGTTGTTTTCATTTGCATTTCTTGAAAGATCAATGATGTTGAACATTTTTCATATATTTATTTACCATTTGTATTTCTTCATCTGATAGTTGTTCTCATCTCAGATGCTCAGTTTTGGATTGGGTCTGTAAATTTGGGGGGCCTGATTTTTTTAATTCTTTATATGTTCTACATAAAAGTCCTTTGTCTGAGGGACAATTGGCAAAAATCTTTTCCCAGTCTGTGGGTTTTCTCTTCACTTTGTTGGTGATTTCTTTTGTTGTGCAAAAACGTTTTAATAAGATGAAATCCCAGTTATTGATTCTTTGAAGTACTTCCTGTGCAGTTTGGTTTTTGTTCAAGAATTCTTTGTCTACCCCTATGTCCTCACGATTTCTACCTATTTTGTCTTCCAGTAGTTTCAGTGTTTCTGTTTTATTATTTAGATCTTTGTGCCATTTTGTCTTAAGTTTAGCACAAGGTGAGTTTGGGCTTTTAAAAAGTAAGCATAATTCTTTAAATTGTGTTTGTCAATAGTTCATTTCTTTTATTGCTGACTAGTACTCCAGGGCAAGTCTGCTTGATAGAGCTGCTATAACGAAGCACCAAAAATTGGGTGATTTTAAACAAGAGAAATTTGGCACCTCACAGCTCTGGAGGCTACCTATGCAAAACAAAGATATCAGCTCTCTCTGGAACTCTGGTTATTCCCCTTCTTTTTCTCTTTTAGTTCCTGGTGGTGACTGCCAACCCTTAGTTGGAAGCTGCACTCAGTTCAATCTCTGCCCTCATCATTGCATTCCCATCGTCACACCATCTTTCCTCTGTGTGTCTCTGTCTTCAAGTTTCTCCATTTTTCTTTTATTAAGGAAGGAAAGGCAGAGGCTCCTAGGGGAGAATGGAATGGGAGAAGTTTAAGTGTCCAGGTAGTGTTGCTCAGTGGCATGGCAGGGTGTCTCTGGCTCAGAGTACTCTGAAGGATAACAGTGGCTTGGGGTCTCCATAGCCTCATGGTTTACCTTATCTATGGCTAGCAGATATTTGGTGCAGTTTTGTGGGGAATACAAAGTAAGAAGAATCTTAATGGCTAAAAATCTGCTTATCTGTGTTACATTTAAAACAATAGTACATGTAAAAATTTGAGCAGGGTGATGACGGGCTTCTCGCTAATGGGTCCTGGCCTGCTGTGAAATGAAGAACACAGGGCCAATACACAGACTGTCTGCTGCTCATAACAATTGGACATAGAAAAACTGTACTTAACCTGTTGAAGAACTACTAAATTGTTTTCTAGAGACTGTCCTGCAAAATGGCTGCCCAGATAACACCGCGATAGAGAGACTCCCTGAATATACCATCCAAATGCTGGAATATAAACTAATATAATAACAGAGAGAAGGAAAAAAGAGGGAGATGGGTCCTCTGGACCCAAGAAGAATCTAAAACGAGAACTGTAGCCTACAGAAAGAGTAAAAAAATGAAATAAACAAAGGCGGAGACCAGCAGCACCTCTGACCGGAGCCGAATCCAATTAGCGCTGCGACCCAAACTGAGAAGGTGCCACTGGGGTGCTAGTGATACGTGGTCAATTGCTATGGCTGCAGCAGGGATGGCAGAGGTGGCGGTCGACTGTGGAGCAAGGTGGTCGCGAGTAGGCGAGTGAGTGAACCCGGCCGCCCCCAGCCCCCCACCCCCCACCCCCGAGGGAGAGCGAGGGACAGGCATCCATCTTGAGACCGGAACTGCACCTAATTAGGCACGGTTCCTGGAAGGTTGTGGCAGAATCTGCACGGGCGCCCTGGGGGTGATAGGGGAAGTTTGGCGGACAGCCCAGTACAGGTTCCCAGGAAGCGGCCCTATCCTCGCGCACTGCAGCGGACATCCGTGGAGCGGAGGCGTGCTGGGGAAACACAGTGGGGCAAAATGGGCTCTCAGCAGAGCCCAGGAAAATGCCAAGACCAAAAGGTAGAGGGCGCTCTCTGGACTCCGATACAAGCAGAACTAATTCAGGGGACGCTAATGCAGAAAAGGTCAGGAGTCCAAAAATTAAACTCTCAGAGGAGATGACAACTGAAGTGGGGAGACAACTCCATGAAGCTAGGAAAGAAATTAAAGTGGCACTGTTAGCACAACTGAGAATTGAAATGAAATACATAATAAGGGAATCACTAAGCGCCTCTAAAGGAAAAATAACTGGAAAGGTGGAGGATTAAAAATCAAAGGAAATTGAGAATGAAACAAATAAAGACTTACAACGCATTAATCAGATTCAGAGAGACTACCAGGATATCAAAGACTCCAATAAAAGTTGGCAGAACCACTTGAAGGAAACTAAGGATAGACTTTCGTATCTGGAAGAAAGAATGGAAGCTTGGGAGAGAGAAAGGAGACACTTTCTCAAGATAATTAGAAATCTGGAAGTGGCAGTGCAACAGCTGCAAGACAATCCAAGGAAACATAACTTACGAGTAAAAGGTGTGAGTGAAAAAGCAGGGGTCAATACAAATCAAATTAAAAGACTATTTACAGAAATAATTTCAGAAAACTTCCCAAGCATGGGAACAGGAAGAGACTTTCAGATAACTGAAGCATATAGAACTTCAGCTAAACTTGACCAAAACAGGCCTACACCCAGACATATAATAATCAAGATTCCAGAAATCCAACACAAAAGCATAATATTAAAAGCTATTAGAGAAAAGAGACAGATTACCTACAAAGGAAGGCCCATCAGAATCATGACAGACTTCTCAACACAAATCATCCAGTCAAGAAGAGTTTGGAGTGAAATATTTCAAGCCCTGAAGGAAAATAACTTCCAACCCAGATTAATGTACCCTGCAAAATTATCTTTTAAAATCAACGGAGAAACAAGATACTTCCACGACAGAGAACAACTAAAGGAATTTATGACAACTGAGCCAGCCCTACAGAGAATACTGAAGGACATTCTAGTGAGAGATAAAGAAGTCCACTGCTTCAGAAAAAGCGACAGAGAGATACCACCGAGCAGGGCAGACAAATGCATAATCCATTAATGTGATTTAAGTCCAGTATTGTTTTCAATGAGCTGTTTAGTTTAATCCTATTCTACCTCGACCAGCCTATCTTCATCATAAATGATGACAAAGACAGCTGTTGTAAAGATAGCAAAATTTATAAGGGTAGCCTTCAGTGATATATGATCACCCTGCTTCAAAACCAGGTATTACTTTCACTGCTCTGTTCTGAGGGATTTTAACCTATCTTTGTATGATTGTGTTACAACAGATGATATAGGCAACTGCCTTGAAGCTAGCATGAGGCATTATAGAAATCAACGTTGCATTACTATGTATTGCCTCCATTATCTTATTTGTTATTGGTTGTATTCAGTACTATTTCGTTCGACTATATTTGGCCAATTGGTAAGGGCATTTAGTTTGAATACATTAAGAGGTATTACAAGGGGAACCGAGGAAGGAAGGTATGGAAAAAAGACATAGTTTTGTATAACGGTATTCATAAGATAGTTTAAAAGTCTATACTACTAAATGCATTAACTGGTGAGAGAGAACAGTTGATATTCATAAGACCAGATCAATCCTACATGTCTTTACCTGTCAGTCTCAACAGCCCCCTTAATGGTAACAATATACAATGTTGCAACCACTGTAAAATTCCAACCATCTAAATTCCTAAACCTATAATTTTACAGTATCGGATATGTTGTTGTTGTTTGCTGATCTCTTTAGTTTTTGTTTCTCTTATGTATGACCATACTTTTATGCTTTATTGGTTTCACTCTGAACTATTTCGCTTGGTTATATTAGACCTGATGTTATGGGTAGTTATTTCAATGATAACAAGAGGTATTCTAAGGGGAAAGGAAGGAAGGAAGAG
>RJWM01052485.1:0-10100 GCA_004363535.1 Dasyprocta punctata | reverse complement strand
ATAGAAAAAACTAAAAACAAAAACAAAAACAAAAACTTTAAAGTAATTAGAAGAAAAGAATTAAAGACTATCTTATTTTGGTTAAGGGAAGATTTCTTTCTTTCCTTTTTTTTTTTTTTTTCTTTCTGAGACAGGGTCTCGCTATGCAGTTCAGGTTGGCCTTGAGCTCACTTTGTAGCCCAGGTTGGTCTTGAACTCACAACAATCCTCCTGCCTCAGCCTCCCAAGTGCTGGGATTACAGATGTGGGCCACCACACTCGAATGGTAAGATTTCTTAAACATAGGAAAGAGAGAGACAAAAGGGGGAGAGCAAAAGGCAGGAAGGAAAACAGAGAAGGAGAAGGAGAAAAGGATGGGAGGGAAGGAGGAAGAGAGGAGGGAAAGCAGGAAGAGGTCAGAGGAAGAAAAGTACAAACCATGGAGGAACAGACTGACACTTTTGACCCTTCTTTTGCTCTGCTCTTATTTTGTCTAATCCTGTGCCCAAACCACTATCTATACACATCCTAAATTAAAAATTTTAATCCAAATTACTAAGAGTAGATTGTGGAAATTCTCTCACTACAAAGTTTTTTAAAAATGTGAAGTGATGGACTCTTTAATGAACTTCACTTGATCAATATAAACATATATCAAAATGTCACAATGTAGCCCACAGAGTCATACTTACACAATTACTACTTGTCATTTGAAGATAAAAGAAAAAAGAAAATTTGAAATT
Source organism: Dasyprocta punctata (assembly GCA_004363535.1). Classification (NCBI taxonomy): domain Eukaryota; kingdom Metazoa; phylum Chordata; class Mammalia; order Rodentia; family Dasyproctidae; genus Dasyprocta; species Dasyprocta punctata. The sequence goes on along the minus strand of RJWM01052485.1, from coordinate 9,378 downwards.
AGCCTTCAAAAATAATTTTTAAAAATCATAAAGTGGGAGAGGATGTTTTCAAAGTAAAAATGAGAGAAGGCTACTATTCAGATTGCATAAAGAAATTCTTTAATCTAATAAGATAAAGGCAAGCGACCAGTGGAAAAGTAGACAAAGGATATGAACAGCTAATATGCAAAGCAGAAAAAGGGAATATCCCATTGAAACGTGAAAAGGCATTCAACTTCACTATTAATTGGGAAAACAAAAAAAGATGCACAGAAAAGATACCGTATCACATCTCTCAAATGTGAGAAGAATGAAGAGTCCAGGAGGGAGGATGATAAGGATGGATAAGGACGTGGGGGAGATGGGCAGTCTGAGCCTGCTGGTGGTGGGGTAAATTAGTGCAATGACTTTGCAAAGCAATTTGGGAATACTACAACTTGGCCACAAATACAGTGTGTGACCCAGAAATTTCTCTCTATAGTACACGCAGCAGATAGTTTGCTGTTCTACACAAAAACACATGCATAAGAATGCTCATGGTCGAATCACTTGGAATTGCAACAAAATCAGAAAACTATGTCTATTAACCATGGAGCACACAGCGTTTATTTAGTGCAGTGGGTCATCCTTAAATAAAATGAATGAACCAGGACTATGTTTATGAAAGTGCATCAAATCTCAGAAGTTAATGTTAAATGAAAACAAGTTAAGAGATTCCATTCATGTAAATGTACACATAATAATATCAGTGGCTGCCCCACCAAAGGACTCAACCAAGGGAGGATCAAAAATATTCTAACCTATCTCGGGTCCTCCTCCGGGTGTGGGTTTGGAGGTAGATTACAGAAGAGAGGAACCGAACTTCCTCTAGAGGCCAAAAGAGCTAATATTAGTGATTCTCCTTTGCGTGGGGAAAAAAATCACAGTAAGAACAATGGTGACTTCCAGAGCACTTAGGAAGGATTAGACCTTGTGCAGACATGGGGTGCTCAATTGGCAAATTCAGAATTCAAATCCAGAGTCCCAGAATCCTGCTCTTAACCACACGGCATGGAGGACACTGGGTCATTAAAGACCTTTCAGAGTGTGACCACAACTGGCCTCCTCTCCTTACTGCCTTACTGCCTGCCACGACACCCAGAAAATGTACACTTCTCCAAGCACACACTCACAGAGTGATAAGGATGCTGGCGATGGCTTCACGCCTTTCTTCCCTGCCCAGCGTCACCCGATCAGTCTATCTGCCCAGTCATCTAGGTGGTAAGCCTATCTTTCTGCACAATGTACAATGCTGTTGGTTGCTTGTCTCCTTGTCTCCTCCATTCAGCTATGTGCTCCCAAAGGTGGCACTGACTTACTCATCTCGGTATCTCCAGCAGATGAATAAATCAAGGAGATGAGGGCATACATGGCGTGAATGAATGAATGGTAACGGCGATGGGAATCGAATGGTAGCCATGCAGTAGAGAGGGATGCGGGGCCTGTAACTATAGTAACAGTGATGCTGCTCTATGATAGTGCTAGGAAGATGGTAACCACGGTAACACTGATAGTGAGGCCTGCTTGGACCATACTGGCCCCACAGCTGCCCCTAGCTCTGCCAAGCCCGACCTGTTTAGTGCCTCCACAAGATGATGAACAAAATGAACAGCTGTTGCCCAACTCCTATTCCAAGACCCCTGCCCAAGGCTGAGTTCACCATGGTCACACTCTCCTCTTGAGAGGACCCCTGAGACTCAGGAGCACATGCTGGGGGACAGTTGTGCAGCCTGCTTGGAGATGCCTAATGTGACAGGGAAGAGGCAGTGTGATAGGCAAACGGAAAGGTGCGGTATGACTACAGTCTCCCCTCCTGTGAGTGCCAGGGGGTCTGTCGCCAAATTTATGCAAAAAAAGGCAGTCCCATATGTGTGCAAGGGGCACGGGCAGATGTGTGGAGGGTTCAGTGTGTGTGTGTGTGTGTGTGTGTGTGTGTGTGGAACGCGGGATCAGGGAATCTCGCGTGGGGCCACAGTGTGGTGTTTCTGGGAGGGGCGCGGGCGGGGGTGGGCCGCGGGCGGGGGTGGGGAGCTCCGCCCCATCCATCACTGGGGCGAGCGCGGCGAGCCTGGCGGATATCACGGTGTCAGGGCGGCTCGGCGCGCAGATCTTATCCTCTTCATTTCCGCCCGAGCCGAGCCCGCCCGCGCCGGCTCCCTGAAGGCTCCATCCATCATGAGGGGACAGACGGGGGCTACACGGGGCGGCGAGAGGGGGGTCCGGAGTCGCAGATGGCGCGGGGAGGGGGTGGCGAGCCAGACCCACCGCGCACATCCGAGAAAGGCGTGGGCACAGTTGGGGGCGCAGCCTGGGTCCGCCCTCCGCGTGTTTGTGGGGGGCCGGCCCGGGCGGTCCTGGTCCCCTGGCGCCCTCGCCCGCCCACGCGGGGGGAGCGAGTCCCGCCCGGCCCTGGGGAGGGGCACGGAGCGAAGGGCCGCACATGGACCCTCGGGGCGCCCCAGGGGCAGGGGCGGACGCCCCGAGGAGGCCTTATTTCATTTCCCCGCGCTCTGCGGTTTCTGCGAAGTGTCTCTCTCACCTCTTTAAATTTTACGGCGCTTGGCCCGTGGCCGCCGGGCCCCGCCCCGGGGAGGAAGCGGGTGCGGGTCTGGGAGCCTCCCCGGCCCAGGGGTGGCCCCGCCAGGCAGGGCGTGGGTCAGGCGGGAGGGGGGGAGGCGCCCCCCTCTGGGTCTCCGGCCCTAGCTTTAGGGGTCCGGGATGTCTGTCCCCCATTCTCCCTTCCTGGCCCCAGCTCCTGTTGGTGGGGTTTGGGTGGGGGTGGGGGGCTGCGGAAGAGGTGGTGAGAGGAACCGAAACGCAGCCAGCCTTGAAACGCAGCCAATAGGCACCCCAAGACTTCCCGGCGGATAGTGGGTATCCGTGAGTTCCGGGTCAGAGTCCAGTGTTCCTGATCAGCGACATCTCTGGGCCCTGATGTCCAGGCTGGCACCTGTCTGGAGAGCAGGCCCTGGGCTGGGGATGAAGGAAGGAGCGGGGAGGAAACCCCCAGCCTATTCCCTAAGGAGCTTGGGTGACTCCCTGTCTGTGCGGATCTGGAGACCTTGGTTGGGGGAAGGGACGGATAGATGGACGAATGGATGGCTCTGGGCCTCTGGGCCCTGGAGGGATCTCCTCATTTCTTCCTCGTTAGGAGCTTGGGGTGGGGGTTCATCCTCCAGCACTGGCCCAGGAGAGGGGAGAATGAACGGGAGACGAGTGTGAATAGCAGAGAGGCTGGAGGGAGGGGGCTGTGAGCAAAGGGCGCGCAGTATCTGAGCATGAGCACCCCATTAAGTAGGAAGATGCTGGCCAAAGACATGCAGCCCTTAGGGTAGAGTGGGGATTTGAACAGTGACTCCCCGAGCCCTGTTCTTAGATTTGCCATCACCAACTTGATTCCTCTATGATTTCCTCCTATTAATAAAGCCTCAGGCTGCACAGCTAGGCAACCACAGACCTAACTCTGTGACATACATACAGTCACAACAAGAAAACCGAGGCACAGACAGATGGAAGATGGGGGGCCAGTGGCCCAGCAGCAGGAGACACCAGCCACCCAGGATGTGCTGACAGAGGCTGTGGGGCTGGAGTGGTTCAGGGTGAGGGCAAAACTGCCTGCACGGTGGTTGGAGCCTGGTAGAAGCCTCAGGGCTGAAGAAAGCTCTGGACTACTCTTCTTTGTTGGCCTGGAGAGGAAACGTCCTAGATGTCACACTCCAGAGAGCACAAGCCCTGGCATCTTAGGAGGAATAGTGGCAGCCACTACAGGAGGCCAAGGCCCGTTATGGGTACCTTCCTTCTTCCTATCCTGCTCCTGGGTTGCCCTGGGTTAGAGCTCTCCTTCTTTCCACAGTCACCCTCTCACCAGCATGGCCTCCTGCCCTTCTAAAGGCACCCATCCAATCTGTCCTATCCCTTATCCCTGCCACCATAGTCATTGTCTTCCTGGCTCCCTTGGGCAGTCCTCTGCTTATTGCAATGAGCCCCTTGCTGGGGTCCCTGACTCCTGTCCATCTTCCATACTTTGATGACAGCAGGGCCTTGTCATGCCCTTGTCAGGGCTCCCCATTACTGCAAGAATGGAGCCCCTCAAGGACCTCCAAGCTCTGACCTGGCTGCCCTCTGTGGCCACCTTTCCTGATCCCTGCACCTGGTTTTACTAAAGAGAATGAGCAATTTCAGGCCCCTGACCCTACTCCGTTGTGGTTTTCTATATGGATAATGCGCTTCCTCCCTTTTCTACCAGGCTAGGTCCTTGTCACCCCCCTAGGCCCCGCCACGTGACCTTGGGCTGGGAATTCTCACCAGGGGCACTCCCTCTGCTGTGTGTCCATGGGCTCTGTGCACCTTGTCCCCTGGTGGTCATTGGTGGTTCAGATCTGTCTGGATTTGCTTGTTGGGTCTTTATCCATCAGGCACCAGGTGACAGTTGTTGAACGAAACAAAGCAAGCTGTGTGAGGTGGGACCTAGTGCCAGGCAGAGGGCAGTGTGTTTTGGACTTCCCTGGCCCTGGAGTCTGAATCTGTCATAACTGGGGCATGGGAGAAGGAGCTAGTGAGAGACATTGTGGTTAGCTTGAACATTATCTCTACATGCACACATTCCTTTTCCTCTTGAGCTCCCCTCGCACTGTCCCCAAAGCTTCAAAAGACCCACATGTAAGGAGGACTCAAGATTCAGGGATGTTCCACCTGCTGCATTCAGCTTTTACACCTCATTGTAGAGGGGGTGGTGCCTGGTTGTCATGGAAACCTGGAGTGGGCCAAGCTAGCTGGCTTCTTCCCGGGTTGGGAGGAACCAACTGAATGCCTTGTGCAGTCTCTGCTGGCCTGGCATTTGGTGCTGAATGGATGGACGGCTCTGGGCCCCTGGGCCAGGGCTGGGTCTCCTCACTCCTTCTTCCTCAGTAGCCTGGGTGCTCATCCCAGGGCACTGGACAAGGCTGCAAACCTTGAAACACATTTCTTCTTTTGGGGCAGCAAATCTTCGGTTAAATACTCAGGCTGTGGAGTCAGAGCACCTGGGTTCTAGTCTTAACTCTACCGCGGGTTAGCTGTGTAGTCTCAAGCAACACATTTGATTTTCTGAGCCTTGGTTCTCTCAGTTATAAAATGGGGAGAGCCAAATCACCATGGGATTTCCACTTTTGGCAAAGTGATAGAAAGTGCTCTCCCAGTAAAATACAACTAGATGCTGTATGAATTCAAAAACAAAGCACAGCAAGCCAGTATTTTAATGTGTTACCGGACTTGCTAGAAAGGGGAATCTCTAAGAACTATATGCCCTCTGCCAAGAAATGCATGGCAAGACAAAGGGAAACTGAAAATTAAGCATGGAGTGACTACCAGGTAAATAAGAAAGTCAGGCTAAGTGTTGCAATTAGCACTGCCCTAGGTAAACTGAACAGAAGCCAGAGGTAAGGGGAGAGCCAGAGTCTCTCTTCAAGTGGCTGAGGTAGTCCCAGTTACTAGCAGTCCTTGGCTTTCGGCAGGAGCAAATGCAAGTGAATTTAGGATTGGCCCTCAGGATTCCCACAGATTAACTGCAACAAAATATGAGCTCATAATCAGTGGTCACCAAATCCAAGGAAACAAGCCACAATGAGTTAGCATCAACAATAAAATATACTTAATATATTTAGACACCCCTTTAATGTTTCAGCAGTTGGAATTAGAAATACAGAATATAAAATAATCATGTAGAAAATGTTTAAAGGGGTTCACAGATTGCAGGGGAGGAGAACAAAAAGTCAACAAGAAGCTAAGACCTCTTGTGAGTCGGCGCCATGCACAGGCTGACTCCGGGAGAGCCAGATGCCGGCGCGCAAGCAGGGAGACAAGGAGAGCCAACATTCCTCCCCCTTCCCCATAAGGGACCGGCTGATCTGGAGAAGCACAGGCTGTGATGATAGCTAATGAGGTAAAATATAACTTAATGCTTGTAGTGTTTAGTGTTTCACTGACTTTGCAGGTCTAAAGCCGGTAGTCTGATCACCTATTCAGAGGATAACAACACACAATGTAGCATGTATGGGGGATCTCTTTCTGAAGGTGGTAGCCATTGTTAATTCCCTATTATCTTGTTTTGAGATCCTGTATCATTCTCATTGTTTTGTTTGGCTAGGTTTTATTCTGTTTTATCTTGTTTGATTTTGTTATTTCTGATGGCATGGGTAGCTATTTCAAAGATATCAAGAAATATTATGGTAGCCATTTTGGATTTACTATTATCTTGTTTTGAAGTCCTGTATTGCATTCAATGTTTTGTTTTTATTGGTTCTATTTTGTTGGATGTTATTATGTCTGAAGGTATGGGCAGCTATTTTGAAGGCAACAAAAGGCATTATGGCAACCATTGTTGGTTTCCTGTTATCTTGTTTTGAAATTCTGTGTCACTTACAGTGTCTTGTTTTGATTGGCTTTATTCTGTTTTATTTTACTTGGTTTTATTCTCTCTAAAATAAAATCTAAAAAAAAGAAGATGTTTAAAGGAATGAACAGTGGATTCCCATGCATACACCAATGAAAGTAGAATTACAAACATTCACGAATGACTGGGGAGATTTGAAAATAAAGCAACTAGAACTTGTGCAAGTGAACATTCTAATTGATGGATATAAAAATCTCATCAGATAGATCAAATAGCAGATTGGATGCAGCTGAAGAGATATTTATGAACTAGAAAATAGATCTGCAGAAATTATCAACACATAAAACATAGAGAAAAGGAAATGTAATTTATGAATAGAGATTAAGAAAGCAGCAGCAAAAGCTGGGGATTTAGCTTAGCGGCATAAGTTTCTGCCTGGCAAGCACAAGGTTGTGAGATTGATCCTTGGTACCCAAAAAAAAAAAAAAAAAAAAAAATTATAAGAAAGCAGAGGCAATGAGAAGATCACTTGTACAACTAGAAAGAATAGAGATAGCAAAGAGGAGCTGATATTTGAAGCGATCACTGAGAACTTTTCACATCTTCTACAAAAGAAACAAATAGGCTACAAAAAGAGTAACATTTGGATTAACAGCTGACATATCAATAGTCACAACAGAAATCTACAGAAATGAGAAAATGTATTTAAAAACATTTAAGTTATTAAAATAATGTTTACAAGTACTATTTAGTTAGATGAAATGATTTGTCAATATTGAATGAGATGAAATAATCATGACTTGTATATTCAGCATAACTAGACTTGTATATTCAGCATAACTATCTTTTGAGAATGAGGGGAAAAAATAGTTATTTTCATGTGAACCCAAACTGAATTTCCTGCTGTTAAACTTTCAGGTGACAAATAAACCTCAAAGTTAAGTCTGATGTGTAAGAAGCAACAGTAACAAAAGTTGGTAAATCTAAAAAAAAAAAAAAAGGTATAAAATAATGTCAATAGTGATAATAATACCTATTTTATGGGAAGAAAGGCAGAATTTGAGTTGGTGTGGCTCAAGGTCATTGCATTCTTCAGAAAGACAAGATACTTACTTTTTTTGAGAAGATATTTATTAAAAATAGTTTTTAAAAATCTATAAGGTAAAATTTTCAGGGTAATTGCTGAGGAAACACCTGAGTAGTGTGTAACAACCAGGTCTGCAGAGGAAAAGAAATGGAATACAAGGGGAAGACCTTCAGTTTTGAAAAAAGTAAAGGAGAAACAAGAACAGTAAACAAGATGAGTGGATCAAGAAGAAGGTCCAAAGCAAGGTAGCAGAGATGAGTCCTCATCTGTAATCTTTAAGAAATGCAGATGTACTAAACTCTACTTAAATGACAGAGATTCAGGGCTAGAGCTATAACTTACACACAGAGTGGTTGCTTAGCTTATGCGAGGTTTTGGGTTTGATTTTCAGTACCACAAAACAAAAACAAAAAACCCAGAAGATGATACGATATACTATTTTAAAATTCAGCTACCTGTTGTCTACAAAAGCCGCTTCTCAAATATAAGGACAAAGAAAGGTTAAAAATATACATGTTCAAAAGATTACATCACAAAAATACTAATCAAATTAAAATTACAGTGGTTTTATTAGTATCAAAAATAATCACTAAGTTAAACATTACTGGTAGGAGATAAAGTTCTTGATAATAACCAAAGTTTATTTTGGTGTACCTGGAAGATATACAGTTCAACTAATAAAACGTCAAGATATCCAGAGCAAAAATGGATACAATTAGAGCAAAAAACCAGTAAATTCATGATTATTGTAGAAGACTTAACATATATCTTCTAGTTATTGATATTTCAAGCAAAGAAGAGGTTAAGAAAGATATAGAACATTTAAACTATGTAATTAATAAAGAAGCAAATGAATATGGGTAAAAACCCTAAATCCAACAATTAGAGAACATGAGTGGCTTTATAAAGATACAGAAAATTTATAAAAAGCAAATATACTAAAACATAGCATAATATTGTTTCTACATATTAGGACATAATGTATTATCAACAAGTTATAATAACAGGGCTCATGTTTTTGTGACCAACGCAACTTTTGTTAAAAGTGAAGAAGACAATGGGCAAAAAATTCTGTGTCTTTAAAAATACTTAGAAATGAAGGAAAAGCTGGGCGTGCACGCCTTTAATCCCAGCACTCGGGGCGGGGGGGGCCTAAGGCAGGAGGACCACTGCGAGTTCGAGACCAGCCTGGGCTACAAAGTGAGTTCAAGGCCAGCCTGAACTGCATAGTGAGACCCTGTCTCAAAAAATAGAGCCAGGGATTTAGTTTAGTAGTGCAAATGCCTGCCTGGCAGGCACGAGGTTGTGAGTTTGATCCCCGGTACCAAAAGAAAAAAAAAAAAAAAAAAAAAAAAAAAAAAAAAAAAAAAAAAAAAAAAAAAAAAAAAAAAAAAAAAAAAAAAAAAAAAAAAAAAAAAAAAAAAAAAAAAAAAAAAAAAAAAAAAAAAAAAGAAGGAAAATATTACATACCAAAACTTGTGTGATGAAACAAAAGTAGTAGCTCGAGGGAAATTTAGAGCTTTAAATGCTTACAGGTATTTTTAAAAAGGGGATAACAACTAATGAGCTAACCATACAACCTAAGAAATTAGAAAAAGAATTAATAAAATAAAATTTAACAAAAGAAATTAGAAAAAGAAAAAAACTCCCAGTATCAATAGAAATTAAATAAAGTGGAAGAAAAGACCAAAAATTTAATAGAAAAATACAAACACAATGAAAGGATTTCATAAGGCAAAAACTTGGTTCTTTGAAAAAATAATAAAATAGATACATATGTGGCAAAATGTATAAAGAATAAAAAGATACAAGGTACAAGTAAATAACAGTAAGACTGGGAAAAGAAATACTGCTACAGAGTGAGGAAAACAAAAATATCCTGTACAATTTGCAATAGGAATTT
>RJWM01052484.1:0-10097 GCA_004363535.1 Dasyprocta punctata | reverse complement strand
AAATAAGAACAATGTGTTTTGGGGCTGGTAATGCACACAGGGGTACAATGCCTGACAAAACAGTACAAAGGCTGAGAGAAGAAAGTTGGGATACGCTAATTGTGAGATGCTTGTGTGCAAAGTTCTGCTATCCTCTTGTGGTCTCCTGGGGTCTGGCAAAGATGTGTGTTCCATGGAATGAAGCAACCACTAACATAACAACATAATCTGACCAAAGGAGATACATGACATGGTATTGTAATACTGCTGGTTAACAAAAAAAGAAAAAAAGACAAAAAAAAAAAAAAGAGGAAAAAGGAATGAGGAATGGATGGGACAACAAATAAGGAGATGTAGATTTACATTGAATTATATCCATCATCATATTAAATATAAGTGGCATAAATTAAATCAAAAAGCTGAGATTGTCAGAATAAAAAGCAAGTTCTAACAGTATTCTGCTTTTAAAGGAGTATGCTTTAAATATACAGACACAAACAGTTCAATTGCACAAGGGTAGGAGAAGATAAAGTACACAGACAGGGTGAGAGGAAGCTAGAGTTTTAAATATGTGGGTTTGGAAATGAGAGAAGACTCACAGGGAGAGGGTGCAGTGAGCCAAAGCCATCTGGAAAGATGCATCCACCTGCTGCAGTGGGCGCTCTCCTCACTGCTGAGGAGCCCGAGAGGCTAACAGCACCCTGACCTTGCTCTTGTAGGTGTGGTCCTCTTCCAAAGCTGGGATATCTGAAAGGGGAGGATGTGGCTCTGGAGGGCAGCATCTCCGCAGGGCCTCTGAACCGCCCTCCATCGTCCTGTTCACATCAGATGCTCAGAGAGCCGGGAGGAGGCTCTGACTCAACTGGCTGCTCCAGCGCCAAACCAGAAGTCTGAGGACAGAGCCCAGAGGGTACACAAACTGTCCTCAGGCAGCCTGGCCTGGTAGCCCAGACCTGCTCCGTACACACCCACCCTGGCCCACGCTGGCAGGGCGCTGGCTTCCTGGGGATGGGCCCCTTGTGACAACAGCGGGGGAGAAGCGAGGTGTCCGCAACAGACTCACCTTAGACCTCTGCCCTTCCTCTGTGTCATTCCCTGTCAGCTGCATCAAATTGCTCACCAAACCCCAAAGTCAGGGGACAGGGAGATGGGTGCCACCTTCCCAGAGGGGGCTGTGAGGTCCAGGACAAATGCGTGGATACGGAGGCGGAAAGGAACTGGGCCTGTGTGTGGATCCACCGTGCGACACTCCTTGCATTTCACAGCCTGGAGTGAGCTTCCGGATTGTGGGTCTGGCTGCAGAGGGGTCTCAACTGTCCAGCATCCTGTCCCTGGGTCTCCCTGTGCTGGGGTAGGATGGCTGCCATTCTGGGGCTGGGCTCAGTGGAATAGAAGGGAAACACAGTCCCCAGACGTCATGGCGCCTCTCCCACTGCGCCAAAGGCTGATGGTTTCAACGGTAGCCTCACAGGTAAATCTGATAGATGCTAGTAGTCATCATGTATTGAAATCCCAACATCTGGTCCCCTTCTTTTTCGCTAATGGAACCCCACTTTTCTGTAGGTGTTGTGGGGAGGCAATGTGGATAGACAGTGGATGGATAGATGGGTGGATAGACAGATGATGGGTGAACAGGTAGAGGAATGGAAGGATGGATGGATGGATGGGTGGGAGGGTGAATGGACAGATGATGGATGGACAGGTAGAGGAAGGGATGGATGGACATATGGATGGATGAATAGATGGATGGATGATGGATGGTCAGGTAGAGGAATGAAAGAAGATGGATAGGTGGGTGGATGGATGGATGGACAGATGATGGCTGGGCAGGTAGAGGAAGGAATGGATGGACACATGGATGGATGATGGATGGACAGAGGAATGGAAGGATGAATGGGTGGATAGGTGGGTGGATGGATGGTTGGACAGATGATGGATGGGCAGGTAGAGGAATGAATGGATGGATGGATAGGTGGGTGGATGGATGGATGGACAGATAGAGGAATGGAAGGATGGATAGGTGGATGGATGGATGGATGGATGGACAGATGATGGCTGGGCAGGTAGAGGAAGGAATGGATGGACACATGGATGGATGATGGATGGACAGAGGAATGGAACGATGGATAGGTGAGTGGATGGATGGATGGACAGATGATGGATGGACAGGCAGAGGAATGGAAGGATGGATGGATGGATGGATGGGCCCTGTCGGGTCTAAACTCAGCATGGCTCCCCTGCCCTTTTCTCCAGTAACTGGTGTGTCCTTTCTGCCCCTGGCTGTTTCAGGAAGCTGAGCCAACCATCCCGTCTCCCAGCTCCTGCATCTCGAGCTGAGCCTCCTGTGTTTGCAGCAGCCGACCCCAGCAGCTGACCCCAGTCCCCCGGTGGGAGGAGCAAGGCCTGCTCAGTGTACAGCCCACCTCCCCTGCCTGGGATGTCCCTCAAGGATGCTTCCTCCAATCCCGTGAGACCTGGGGCGGGGAGTGGGGTGGGTGACTCTAACCCGCCCTGTCATGAGTCCTCTGCCATCTGAGCTCTTCTCCTCTGTGTCCTGCTCGGGGTCACGATACAGCTGGCGGATGGAGCTGGGGGCCACGAAGCCTAATGAAGCCCCGAGGCCGAGGCCCTTGGACTCGGGCACGTTCACCGCGTCCTGCTCTCTGTGGGTGGGGAAGTGCGTGCTGGCGCTGCAGGAACGCGCCGAGCCAATGTCCTGAGAACGACGCTTTGGAGTTCACCCTCTGTCCCGAGCTGCTCTTAAATCCCCGGCTCCCAGGCAGGGTGGGGCGAGATGCAGCGGCGGCGGCTGAGGGCAGCCGGGGTGGGTCTTTCTCACAAGGCCGCCGTGCCCTCCCCGGCCTCCCCTCCCCACTCCTTTGCATATTTCCCCTATCGCTCCATCTCCCGCACTCGGCATCCCCGTCTCACTCTTGCTGCCTTGGCCCCTGTGGCCTCATCGGTCTCTGTAACTTGTCCAGCACGGCCTGCTGGGCCCAGCCCCTCACCCCCCGCCCCCGCCTCCTCCTCTTCTGTCTCTTTCCCTTCTCCCTCTGCCCCTCTGGGTCTCGTGATCAAATGTGACACGCCAGTGCCGCGAGGAGACGGGTCGGTGCCCTGTGGTCAGTGGGGCCGTGGGCGGCCCCTCACTTGTCCTGCAGACCCACGGTTCCTGTGCCCTAGGGTTCTCAGGGAACCAGAGCCCGCGGATCTCACAGGAGAAGCTGCTTCCGAGGCCCCTGGGGCTGCCGCCGCTGTCTTCCGTCCCCACGGCTGCACTTTCAAGCTCTCAGACCAGAGGCCGAGCTGCAGGGGTCCGTGCGGGGGGGCCGCCGTGCCTGAGGCCGTCTCCGTGGGCTCAGGGTGTCCCGAGATGAGGCCCGGGCCTCGCAGGCCCTCTGCGGTTTCCCACAGCCCTCGGCTGTCCTGGGCTGGCGGAGGCCTCAGAGGCCTCGTCGTGACGCACTCTGTGCGTCTGTGATCCTTGTAAGGTCACAGCCGTGTGAGGCCCAGGCTTGTGCCGAAGGCTTGGTGCCCAGGGTGGCCACACTCTTGGGAGTGGCGAGGCCCGACTGGACTCCTTAGGCTGCCGGAGACTGAGACCCGGCCACCCCTCACCCACTCTCCGGCCGTGACACGAGTGGCTGGCTCCGCCTGCCGGCCCCGCCGTCGCTTGCAGCAGTGGGTCCCCTGATCTAGGTAGGGACCCCCGCCTGGCCTGGGAGTCAGGGTCACCTCCCCTTACAGTCCGGGTGTTTCCCTACGGTGGCAGAAAGCTGGCCGCATGGGGCCACAGGTGCCGGGGCGGGGGCCTTACGCTAGTGAAAGACATCTGCGAAGATCCAGTTCCCTAGCCAGGTCACGCGCGGGGGATGCGACCCGGGGGAGGAGGCCACTGCCCAGCCCAGCAGGACACAGGAAGGGAAAGGATTTGACCTCCCTGAGTGCCGCCCACGCCCCCAGGGTAGGGCAGCAGTGTCCTCCTTGGGGTCAGGCGGGGACTCCGCGGGCATGAACAGTGCCTCGCCAGGGTCAGACTCCGACATGGTCAGGGGCCCCGCTCCCAGCACCTCGCCACACTGTGCCAAGCGAGCCAGGGTGACCCAAGGGCCTGTCGGCCTGGTGACCCTGAGCCCCCTCCCTGGGCCGGGAACCCTCAGGGCACCGGCTCATTCACGTGCTGACAGTTGACGGCATCCTGGGAGACAGCAGGGGCGCGGGCCCGAGAAGGCCTCAGACCTTGACCTTCACTGCTGACCGGGCCCAGGGACGGGGCTGGGTCCCTACGGGGAGGGGAGGGATGGGGCTGCAGGGCCGGGGAGGCACGATGCAGAGGGCTGGGCTCCTGCGGGCTGGCGGGGCCTGGCCACGGCCTCACCTGCATCCTGACTTCAGACGTGCACAGAAGCGGCCCGAGGCCGGTTCACTGCCTCCCAAAACGGCAACCGGAGGCCTAAGTCCCAGGCAGCGAGGGAAGGCGGAGCCGGCACACGGGGCAAGGCGGCTGCCCGCGAGGGTTTCCACCTCCCCTTCGCCTGCCTGTCTCCGCCGGTCGTTCCGGGCCCTCGGAGCAGGAGGAGAGAGACCAAGAGAGAGGAAGACAGGCGGTGGGGGGCAGCGGGGCGGGGGCAGAGGCAGGCAGAGGGGGTGGCAGGGCGGGGGGGGCCAGCCCGGTGGGGGCAGAGCTGCCTGGGGCCACAGTGGGAGGGGCCCGGTCAGCAGAGCCACACGCAGGCTGAGAAGGGCTGCTGAGGCAGGAGGGTGGCCAGGCAGAGGATTCAAGATGGAAGCGGAGCCAGCTATGGGAATTGGACCTGGGGGTCAGGACCCCGCTGGCCAGGGCGGCCTGACACCCCAAGGCCTCCGCAGACCCCGCCTGCCCTCAGGTCTCCCCACCTCCTCCGTCACAGAAGGGGGCCGCACAAGCACACTGCTCTTCCCAGCCTGCCCCGGGCTGGCCCTGACCTGCCGCCCAGGAGACAGCTGGGGGTGCGGTGGGGGACAGAGGGCGGGGAGAGGACTGAGGACCGCGTGGCTCCTGGCCACTCTCGCGCCCCCACTCCCGGCGCCTTGATCTCATCTGGCCCCCCCACCCTGGGGTCCTGCTTTCTGCACAGACGACGTCGTCCCTGCTCTCAGCCGGCGGTGTCCCTGCGTCCACGCCGCTCGCCGTGTCACTGCCCCGGACCCCCCCACGTCCAGTCCACTTCCTGCCCTGGAGTGCTGCCTCCGGGCCGCCCTCCCCAGGCCCAGAGACCTAGCGTGGACCTGGGTGCCACTTCCAAGGGGCCTCGGCATCCCGGACCTGTCCGTCTTGTCGAGGTGGACAGGGCGGCCCCCCTGCGTCCCCGCCCCAGACGCGCAGCCTTCCTGCAGAAACACCCGCCTTGCTCCCGCGGGGGCCGAGGTGGGGACTGAGTCTTTGTGAGAACCCAGGGTCCAGGAGCTGCACACCCCCCCACCCGGGACCCTCGGTTCCCACCCGAGCGTCGGGGCCACAGATTTCCGGGTGGTGTAGTGGTGCAGGACACCCACCCCCAGGCCAGGCCCTGCATGTCCCCGCACCGGGACACCTGTCCAGCAGGAAGAGACGTCTTCCAATAAACAGCCTGCCCTGGGCCGCGGCCTGCTGGGGCGGAATCCATCCGCCCGGCTCCGGATGTCCTGGACAGCGCTCCAAACACTTCCTTCCACAGCCTTCCGAAGAATGTCCCACTCGGTCAGCCAACTCTTCTTCCTTTCCCGTGGAGGAGCGGCGCGACTGGAAAGGCTCCCCGGGGCCAACAGCCTGACAGCTCCCGCGGCCGGCTCCTGCCCCCCGTGTTTATGCTACGGATATTTCTTGCGTCCGTGCTCAATAAATAACTCCCTGACTGGTGGATGTCACGGGGTTCAGGTCCCCTGCCCAGCCAGGAGCCCCCTGGGGGCCGCCCACAGACCGGTCCTCGCCCGTGTTGTGACAGAAGGTCTCGGGGGCGCGTGCGTCTTTGTCACACTCTTTTCCGATCTGCTCTCCCAAAGCAGGGAGGTCCATGGTCCCCGGACGGAGCCCTCCTGCCCAGCCAGCCGTGCTTCGCTTTGGATGGGCGGGAGCGGCCTCAGAAGGAGGACACAGACCCTGACCCAGGGCCGCGCGTGTCGGGCGTGGGCAGCGTGTGCCCCGGCCACACCCACTTCATCCGCTGTCCGGGGCAGGGTGGCCCCGCTCCCTGAAGCCCAGCAGACCCCTTGGTGATGAGAGCTGGTCCCACGGGGCGCCTGCTTCCAGGAGACACCCGCTGTCGCAGAACGGAAGCCACCTCGGCTGATAGAGCAGTCACTCAAGGGTCCCCCGCGGTCAGTGCCCTGCTCTCAGAGCCTGCCCTGGCAGGAACGGAGGATGGAGCCACCGCTGCGGGGGAGGTGCTTCCGGGTCCCCGCAGCCCATCTCTGACACCTCCGCCGGCCCCGGGGATGGCGGGCTCCCCGCTCCAAGCCCAGCCTGGAGGTGTCTGGCAGGGTGTCCGAGCCCCGGTAACAGCGTCACCCCCTTCCCAGACACGTGGTGCAGGAGCCCCAGGGGTGACAGCCTAGCAGGGGAGTAAGGGGAGGCCACTCGCCGTGTGCGAGGCCTGGCCCAGGAGGGCACGAGGCGAGGGTCCGGGAGCCCTGAGAAGCCCGGGGAGGGGCTGGCAGAAGGCCCGGGGCTTGGTGGAGGAGCCCAGGGCCAGGTGGGGTGGGCGGCAGGGTGTGACGGGGGGCGTGGGCACCACTAGGAAGGGGCGGTCACCTGCCTGACGTGCCAGGTTGAGGGCGGGTGCCCCCGGGGCGCTGAGATGGGGCCGGCCTTGCCTTCTGGCAGTGGGTTCCTAGTGACAGCCACCTTCCTCCCAAGCATTCTGGGAGCATCGATCAATTCATCCGGCTGGATAGCACCCAGAGCATTGGGCCCATAGCAGCGAGGAGATGAGTCATTAGTCAAGGAGAGGAGAACAGCCATGGGGTGTTCTCGGAGGGCTTGCTGGAGGAGGCGGTGTATGGCTAGGTGCTCTGAGCAGTGTGGAGTCACATTTATCTGGAGAAGTGGGAACCTCTCTGAGGGGCCATTTATCCATTGCCCCCAACATTCATTCCCAGGGCTGCAGGGGCCGAGCCCATGACTGATGCCGCCCGCTGCCTGCCTATGGTACGGTTTCCCGGGCGACGCCGGCCGCCAAGAGGCCCCTGTGTTTCTGTGGCCGGGCGTCTGGGTGCGCCTCCCCCGGGGACGCGTGTGTTTGGCTTGGCGCTGGGCGCTGGGCGGCGGTCGCCCTGGCCTAAGATAATTCTACATTCCTCTCCCCGCGCCCCTGCAGGGCCAGTCTGGAAAAGGGGTTCATTCATCAGCCGGGGTGGAATTTAGTCCCCGGGGTTATTGGCTCCCTTTCCCCTCTGCCACCCATGTAATCAATCATGCAAATCGGGACCGATCTGCGCGGGCGCGGCCCCAAAGCTGGGCTTCCAGGCATCGGCCCGAGCCAGGCTGGGTCATCGGGGGAGCCCGGCGGCTCGAGGAGGGACCCACACGGCCTGGGAGGGGCTCATGGGCTGGGGAGCAGTCAGAGGGGTCCAACCATGGAGCCGTGCAGTGGCCGGAGAAGGGTCCCTGAGGTGCTTGTGATAGTGGCGGCCCCTCCTAAAGTCAGGGGACACAGTTGTTTCCACCTGGCTGGGGACTCTGCCGCCCTGCACGGGTCCCGGGGGGCACCTGCCACCGCGTGGACTGTCTCATCCCTCGGGATGACAGCGTAAGACGGCTGGAAGACATGAGGCGGCTCGGTGACCCCCGCAGTCCCCACCGGACTCCCAGGCTGCACTGTGGTCCCCGGGGCTGGTGCAGGAGCGTGAGGTGTGAGCGTGACACTTCCGGGCCAGGTGTGGTTTCGGGTACAAGATGAGAGTTCAAGGGTTCCCTGGTTCCATCTGTCACAGGAACCAGTGGAGCTCGAGGTGGCGCCTGCTGCACTGGCCTGGGCACCAGGCTGAGTTCAGCATCCCTGAGACCCCCAGTGCGGCCGGAGCGCGAGCCCAGCCCCGCTTCTGAGGCCGCAGAGGCACGGCTGTGCGTCCCGGCGGCAGCACACGGGCGTCCTGACGGCACCTCAGCCTCAGGGTCGGGGGACGCAGGCAGGGCGCTTCCGTCCTCTCTGGGCTTGCACGAAGATGATGGAGAGCCCCGTCCGCTGAGTGCCTGCCGACCGGGTCCGGCCGGCTTGCCATCAGGCGATCAGGCCTGGTGGCTGCGATCCGTGGATGGGTCCCTGCGGCTGCAGCCGACCGACCGCAGCCTGTCTGCCGGAGGGCACCAGTTCTCTCTTCCTTTTCCGCCTTTTCTTGTCTTTCCGGACTTCATTCCCAGGCTGCTGGCTTTGGCTGAGGCCCCCGGGGTTTGACGTGTGCTGTTTGACACCCAGGTGACATGTGACAGACTCCAGGGCCCCCCGTCAGGGAGGCCGAGGAGAGGCAGCGCTCGCCAGTTCCCTCGGCCTACAGGGCTCAGCGCTGCGAATCGTCCTTTCCACCCCCGAGCTCCCCGGCTGGGAGGAGGGCAGCCAGTCGGCCGGTCCAGGGCCCTCGGAGGCCTGGATCTGAATCCCAGCCTCGCAGTGCTCAAGAAGGGCTGGCCCGGTGGCCCGCGGTGGGGCTGGGGCTGCAGAGTCGGGGCGGGGCCTGGAGGGGGCAGTGAGGCCCGGGACAGCCGGTCCACTCCCACCTGAGACTCAGTTTCCCCAGCTAAATAGCAGAATCAGTGTCCACTTGGAGGCTTACTTTGATTTTCAGTACCTAAACCGTGAAGAGGATCTCGGACCCACGATGGACCAGAACCAAAGCCTGGTACAGCCCTGCAGCCACGGCGCCCTCGTTATCCCCACTTCCATGGGCCGGGTTGCGCCCCCCTCCCGCCTGTCCCCACCCCCACACTCAGGTCTCTCCTGCTCGGAGCCACTCCCAGCACAGTCCACGACAGGCGACAGGTGTGGTGAGCTCCTGAGTGCTGGGTCACAAAGAACTCGCTAGCAGGAACGGTTACGGGGCTGGAATTCCCGGAAAAAGAAAGGTTATGAATTGAATCGCAGTAATCCTTGCTCTGACAGGCTCATTCCTAGTTGTCAGCTCTGATATGCTTTCTTTTTAGTGATTTAGATCTTTAAAAAGCAAAACAAACAACCCCTTCTCCCCTCCCCCCAAAAACCCCACAAAGCCTGGAAAGGTGGCAGACACCTGTGACCCCAGCACTCCGGGAAGCTGAGGAAGGGTGATTACAAATTCCAACCCAGTCTGGGCAATTTAGCAACTTAGTGAGACCCTGGCTCCAGATGAAAAAGTTTTTAAAGACTGGGGCAGTAACTTAGTACGAGGGTCCTGAGTTCAATCTCCAATACCAAAAAACAAAACAAAGCTGAACAAGAAATAAAAACCCCCAGCACTAGCTTCGTCCCAGATCGCACCAGCTGGCTTTGCTGGGGACCCGGGTTAGGATGCGGAGTCAGGCAGGGCCCCCAGGGGTCCCTGGGAAGGTGCAGGCGGGCTACGAAGGACCGGGGCGCAGGAGCTCAGGCTGCCCTGTAACCTGCTGAGGCGGGGAGGTGGCTGCAGCCCGCAGGATCTGGGAGGGGCTGCTGTGTCCCGGGAGCCAGACAGAATCCCGGACTCCGGGAGGCCGCATCAGAGCCGCCCAGCACAGGCTCATCACGGAGATGGAATTGGACCCGCGCATGGCTGGGATGAGGCAGGCACAGGCGGCAGTGAGGCCGCTGCCGGCCTTCTTGGTGAGACAGTGGAACTGGGCTTGTGGGGCTCGGGGCACCGTGCGCGGCGTGTGAACCGGCTCTCACCAGAGACGGCTAAAGCACAGAAGTCATGCTGGCTACTTCGGCAGAAAGGAGTTGACCTAAGAAATCCAGGGTTGACAAATTCTCTGCAAGGTGGTGGCGTGGCTCCGGCTGGGTGCCAGGCTGACCACCAGACGCTGCCCTCCGTCCCTTCAGACAGCCGGACTTTGAAGGCAGATGCGGGGTGATGAGCCGACGCCCCTCCTGGTACTGTCAGGGCCGGGCGAGTGGCACGAACCAGCTGCCGGCAGGAAGCGGCCCGTGCAG
>RJWM01052483.1:0-10101 GCA_004363535.1 Dasyprocta punctata | reverse complement strand
TGGCCCTGTGTTTTGAGACAGGGTCTCACTATGCAGTTCAGGTTGGCCTTGAACTCACTTTGTAGCCCAGGCTGATCTCGAACTCACAACGATAATCCTGCCTCAGCCTCCCGAGTGCTGGGATTAAAGGCGTGCACCACCACACCCAGCTGTCTTCCTATATCTACTCAAGCCCCATCTGGTCCACTCTCTATATTGAAGTCACTGTTGGAAAGACAAATCTGATTGTGTCTCCACCACCTAGCACTCCCAACCTCCCCACTGCCCCCAGTTTAGTGTCTTCTTATTTTTCTTACAATGTAGCCCAAAATCTTATTAAGGCTTGGAAGGCCCCATGTTTTCTGTCCTGTCCATGTTGTCTGCTGCTTCTCATAAATGCTATTATTCGGTCCCCGCACTCCAGCTGTGTCGGCTTTCTTCAGCTCGTGTCTCCCTGTCGCCACCTGCCACAGAACCTCCTCACATAGCACTGTCTTTGCCTTTGCCTCCTTCAGTCCTGAGACCAAGTCATTTCCTTGGAGGATGCTTCTCTGCCCCTGCTACCTGAATCAAGTCCCGTAGCAGGTCCCCTTGGTACCATGTACCTCTCCCTTGTACTTAGTACATACATTTGTACTTACCTCTTGTGTGATTAATGCCTGCGTTCTACATCTTACCGGCTAGAACTTGTTCAAATGTCCCATGAGGGCACCCTGTCTTTGCCTGTTGTTAGATCTCCACTGCTCAGCATGGTGCCTGCCTTAGCATGACAGACTCTCAATAAATGTGAGGAAGCCAGTCTGATAGTACTATTTTATTTCACAGCATGAGCAATTGATGGGACTTTATCCCCTCAGAGTAAAGGTTCTTGCCTGAAGTTCTTATAGCTTATAAACGCCCAGAAAATGTGCACAAACATTTGTACAGTTAGAATTTTCTGAGAGTAAGCATCCGTGCCTTTCAGCATATTCACAGAGGGGTCTATGGACTGGTGCTCCTCCTCCTAAAAAGTTAGCTACAGTGAGCCTGGAGTTACTTGGATTTTTAAAGGAGTTCCCTCTTACCCAGGGAACTTTAAGTAGCACATAAGGGTCAAACACACACAAGACAAGGAGAGGCCAAGGCCAAGTTCTGCCTGATTAGACTCGTAAATACACAATGACACACTCTCAGTTTTTTAGTTACATGCAGGATGAAAGGAATATTAACCAGTGTTAGTTTCCCACAGTCCTTATCCTGTACACAAAAGAGGATAACACCGAAACACAGAGGGACCCTGTTGCTAACCACCCAATCCTAACCAGCATCTCAGTGGATTTACGGTCTGTAGGAGGAAACCTCAGATCTCTCCAGAAGTTAGGAGGTGATAAGACATTGCCTCAGGACAGCCTCTCGGGAGGAGGAGGGGGGTTTGGGGGTGTGCGGGTATGCGTGGGGTGCTGGGGTTTGGGAGTGAATTCCCAGAGTAGAGCCTGAGGTGATCTGCCAAGACTCAGAGGAGCTCACTGTCTGCAGGACACGAGAGGGGACTTATTTCTTTATGATATGGCAGCAAGAGAGAGTGAATGTTTGTTGGGGACCACAGATGCACAGTGGCTAGTTTTATATTTTCCGAAGGGATGAACTGAGGTGTGGAATTACTGATAGTACATTTTTTGAGAGTTCCCATTTTCTCTTTACGGTTGGGCCATTCCCTCCCACCTAAGACTAAGGCTAAGACTAAGAAGACTAAGACTAAGGTCACCCCAGATCCCTGCTGCCTGCTGTTTGTCTCTTGCTCTTTCTGTCTCGCTCTGTAACCCCTGGCAGGAGGTTGGAGGCTCACTGTCGGGGTCCTGGGTAATGTTCCTAGGCAAAGTGAGAGAGGACAGGATATTTCCAAACTTCTCTCATGTTATTAGCTGCTTGCTTTTCATTTACTTAACAACTAGGTTCTCTAAAAAAACTCACATTCTTTTTTTGTTTTTTTTTTTTGGCCCCATAATGGTTCTCAGGACAGTAGTCCTGAACCAGAGCCATCTAGTTGTAAGATGAAACATTTCTGGATCCAGGGCTGGCATTGTTAGGGAGAGGGACTGCAGGGATGCATTCTGTATTTCTTAAAGGTTCTTTAAAATGAACTTTTCAGCCGGGTGTGGTGGTGCACACCTTTAATCCCAGCACTCGGGAGGCTGAGGTAGGAGGAGCGTTGTGAGTTCGAGGCTGGCTTGGGCTACAACATGAGTGCAAGGCTGGCCTGAGCTACACAGTGCGACCCTGCCTCAAAAAACTAGGGCTGGGAGTTTGGCTCAGTGGCTTAAGTGCCTGTCTGGCAGGCGTGAGGCTGTGAGTTTGGTCCCCGGTGCCGCAAAAAGAAATAAAATAAAATAAAATAAAAAACTTTTCATGCCAGGCGTGGTGGTGTGGCTGAGGCAGGAGAATCACTGGGAGTTTGAGGCCACCCTGGGCTACAAAGTGAGTTGAAGGCCAACCTCATCTGCAACAGGAGACCCTGCCTCAGAAAGATAAAACAAAACAAAACAAACAAAAAGGTGAAATGAACTTTTCAAAAGTGCGAAATTGTTTGTGTTTAAGAGATAGCCCTGGGCTGGGGAAAGCAGACCAGTTTTGCTGCAGATTGGGTCCAGAGGCGATGATTCACAGGTCCGTGGAAGAAAATTCTGCCCTTTTTCTGGCTCTGGTGAGCTCACAGAAACAAGGCTTCCTGAGAAGCAGTGAAGCTTGGAAATGATGCAAATTGAGTTCTCCTCCAGTGAATGGACTTGGCCTCACGTTATAAGCAGCCCACACTCTGATTTAATAAGCTGAAGAGTTGGTACTTCTTAGTAATGAGCAGACTTTTAAGGAAATGAAACCAATTCATGAGTTTTACTTCATTTGTTGTACAGCAGGATACACCCTGACTAGTGATCAGAATCGTGGTAGGTAATGTCTTGGAACCAAGTGACAAGTTAAAAAAAAGCAAGGATTTGGCAATCAGACTAATTCTCTAGCCTACTTTTTAGCTGATAGAATTTTGGTCTCTGTCTTCCCAGGACATTGTGTGAGCCCTTACCTAATCAAGAAATAGGGTGCATGAAGTGGGTCTCTGAGGAGTGTAATCAGCTCCTTCCTTGTCAGGAGTTAAAACTGTAGTTATGTTGTGAGGGTTGAGACGCCCGCCGCGTGGAGGAAGACACCAACAGATGCCTTCTCATGCAATTCGCAAGGGGTCTTTATTGTCCTGGCATGCATGGGGCTCACTGAACACGCAGGAACAGAGAGCCCCGAATTGGGCCCGAGCAGGGCTTATAAGCTATAGAACAAAGGGAGGAGGGGTCTTTGCAAGCATGGGTACAGAAGCAGATGGCATTGGTTAATTTAAATGGCTTTTTACATTCATTGGAGAAAGTAACCATAAGGAGGTCTGAGGTTGGGGGGCGGTGGGCGCTTCCTAATATGGGTGGCAGATGCTCCGGAAAAGTACATGTTGTAAATTCCTTAGTCATGAGAAGGGGCAGTTTTTATCTCATAACCCAGTTTTCTGGTCAACTCTGTCCTTGGGCAACTATAAATTGTAACAGCTCAATTCCCGGAATGGGGGTGGGGGTGGGTGAGCAGTATAAACCATGTATTATTAACAGGGAAAATTCCTCTTACAATGTTACTAGTGACAACCCTGGAAGTATTTTTTGAATATTCATTATAAGAAGATGTTTTATGGGGCCTCAACAGACTCCCTCCAGTGGAAATAAATGCCCGTGTATTTTTGACCAAATGCCCCATGTCCATCAGGTTTAACCATATATAAAAGATATGGGAAGCGTTGTGAATCCACATATTTTCTTGGGTAACAGGTAAATGGCAAAAAGAAATAGCTTGTGGTACTGAAGAGGAACCTACAGCACAGTCTGTTGAGCACTTTGCTGAAGGCAGTGCTACCGTGTCCCTGGTGATAGTGATATAGGGGAAGGAAACTCCTAACCTACTAGATATGTGGTTCAAGTTCGTGTTCTCCAAAATCGAAGAAAGAATTTTAGGAACAATGGAGGTTAAGGGCAGAATATATTTATTGAGGGAAAGAGAGCTTCTTTCTCTGAAAGAGAAGGACAGAAGGGGTCCTGAGTTGGTTGCTGAGGGCCCTGCTTCTTCTAGGGACTTTTATAAAGCAAAACCCCAGGGTAGGGTGGGTCCAAGGTGGGGAAAAATGAGAAATTGCAAGGTGGGCATGAAGTGGGACAGAACTATGGTCAGCTGATAAGATCATGGGTATAATTGCTTAGGAAAAATTGATAGATTGGGATCAAATGGGGAAGCCAGTCATGTAGGGAATGAATACAGAACAGGGGCTTTTCCTGGAGGGGGTTGGGCTAGTGGCTCTTTCTGGCTTCCTCAGGATGATAGAGATCTATTTAGAATACCAATCCCTGATGTTTATCCTTAGGAACTATACAGGTGCATTTGTTTTATCTTTTGTCTTGAGGTCTGCCCCACAACAGGAGGTGTCTGTGTCCCCCACAGTTGCAAGGTTCCTGGTCTCATGCACCGGCTCCTTCAAGGGCCTAGTCCTGTCTGACTGCCTATAATACTTCTATCCAACTCAGTTGCCTATAACAATCGGGCTGGTCAAGCTCCTTAGGGACTTATTTCCAGGAACCTAAAGGCCCACATTGAAGGGACTTCGGCTTCTGTGGAGTTGCTGTGACTTTCTCAACAACGGTTCTGGTTGCCTGGTGGGAAAGTAATGGATATGAAACCAAAAGATTGTTTAAAATTTAAGAACGATGACGTAGCAGTGACTACCCTTGTGCAACTTCTTCTTCAATTCTTTCTCCTTGTGCCTGGCATTCTAAATTCAAAAGAAAAGTCACACCCAGATGATTAAGATATTAACTGCTAAATAATCTTCCTTTAGATTTACAGGACTCAGTACATCTGGTGACCTTTTGATAACATCAGAATGTGTAAAACCCTGCCTTAGTCTCTACACTGTGCATCAACTAACAAAGCATGTAAACTGCTGTGATGTTTAATTTCCAGAAAATTGTTTAAAGAATTACAGGAACTAGCCCCGGGGAGATCAAGGTAATTCTCAATGTTCCAACTCGAGTGAAATAAAAAGGGGGATGCATGCCCTGGATTTTGAAGACCCTGCCCAGCTTAGAGTTTTCCTGCACTTTGTCCCGCTTCTCACCTTTTACATCCAACGCCAGTGCTCCTACAAAAGCTTTTTCTGGTACCTGAATAACTAAGATAGTCTTTGTTTGGGGTGAGGTGGGGAGGTAATAGCTCCCCCCACCCCTTCTCAAGGTGCCAGCCCTTGAACACACCTGATTTCTTTCCCATCAACTCTCTTCTCTTGAGCATTGGCTTTCAACTGGTGAGCAGACAGACTAGGGTTTGAAAACAATGACATGAACTGGAAACTCAAGCCCCGGGTTCTTAAATGCTTTCCCAGACATGACCTGGACTTCTGTTTTCTTACCTGTTTAGTGGAAGTAAAATTCTTCATCTTTCAAAGATGTGATCAGGCTAAAGAATTAAAATAGCATCAATCATTTTTGCAAATATAAAACCGATGTAAACAAGGAACACTATTCTTGACCTTGCGTAGATTGTGAACGGAATTAATGTGGGAAAGGAAAGCTATTATATTTAAAATGGTTCAAAATGAATAACACTTCCTTTTGTCTGGGTTTTAATTTAAGTCTGAGGATTTATGAGAGAAAACATCTGACTGAGCATGGACAAGGACAATTATTTGGAGAGAAAAAATATGATTTTGAAATGCACACCCAATTCCAGTGCTCCAAAGGCACCGCTAGGGTGAGAGAGCACTGGTCTCCAGGGAGGAGAAACCAGAGCTCTCCTTGCTCCTGATCTATTGCATGAGGCAGAAATAAAGCACTGCTTCTCTTAGATCTTAGGGATATTATAAGGGATCTTGCCAATAGAAGGAAACTGATGGAAAAAATTCCTCTGCTCACATGAAAAAACGCTACCCACTGAAGTGAATATCTCAATGCAGCCTTGCATGTGAGCTTACCTGAGGACATCAAATTTCCCTCTTTTCTGTTTTCAGCCTCCCAATTCCACTGCCTAATGCAGAGACAGCATCCTATACTGTTATGTGCACACAGACCGAAACTTAATAATCAAAAACCCAAATCAAATAGGAGAGCGTGAGTCACTGGCCCTGTGGGGTGGAGCGATGAGAAGGAAGAGACGCAAGAGATGCATCTGCGGCCAGGGATAACTAGAGCGTCTGACCCCCTCCCTCCCCAGCGTGATTTCTTTGGCTCACGGGTTTTGCATTTCTGTTCCAATTCAGGTTCCATCATGTTCAGTGACTCATGAACGCTTCACAAATTAGTGCATGGATATTAACCAAGGAAAAGGAATTGAATAAAAAATAAGGCAGATGGCAAATCGGGCCGGGTCTCTTCTAAGGGCTGCTGCAGTCACAGTGGTAGGGTCTGCAGGTCACATGGCACTGGACTGGGCAAGCGATTCCAGATGGGGATGGCGAGAGGGACTGGGGGGATGGGCAGGGAGCTGCCAGACCACATCTGTCGTCTAGATGGCAATCATGCTGTAGCGCCGTGGTCACAACAGCGAAAGAAAAACACAGAGCAGCTGGGTGAACATCGGAGGGATCACGCACTCTGGCTGCATCCTAGCTATTCTGTAGGGGGACACAGGTGAATGGACAGGCGATCAGCCATCACCTGGGAGGTGCTGCAGCAGCCTCTGTCATCTTGGGTCTGTTCTCTGAGGCATGCAGCCAGGGAAGGAGACCCCCACAGACCCCGAGACAGTAGGCGTCTAAACTTCCGAGCTTCTGTGTGCGGGTGACAGGCTTCTAAAATCCATTTAAAGTCAAGGTGTAACTTCTATAGGTAAAGGTCTGGACAGTAACACTTGGTAAGTTTTTGCATATGCATACACCTATGCAAACCACCATTCTCTGTCTCCCCACCCCACCCCGTCTCCTTGTTCGGTCCCTGACAACACACAGAGGCAATCCCTTCCTGTCAGCACACACTAATTTCGCCTGTCTTTGAGCTTTATAGAAATGGATTTCATACACTGAACAATATATACTCATTGTGCCTGACCTTTTCACTCAGCATTATTTATTTGAGATTTATCCTGGCACTCTGAAGACGTGCTCTTCTCTTCCTTTGGTATTTATTTCACTTGGAAGTTGATGCTACGTGGTAAGAGGACAGGTATCGTAACATGTAAATCCTAAGCTAAAAGAGAAGAAGTGCTGTATGACAAATATCTGACAGGGTGCTCCTTGGGGTGGAACAATCCTGTGTCATGTCACAATTGAGCCGACCTCTTTTTTTTTTTTTTTTTTTTTTTTTTGCATAGTTTTTATTGTGTGTGCTTCTCGGCCACCTGCCACAGCGTGTACCTTTCCTCCAGCTTTGTGAAGGTGGCCTTTTGTTCCCAGAGTCAGAGCTGCTACTGGCTAAATCACAGGGTGGTTAAGGCGGCGATTGAAATTTAGGAGACAGCATTCAATGTCACCTTTGATGATCTAAAATTGCACACAAGGTAAACCGGAGCTTCTCCATAATAGCACAGAGAGGCTCATTTTGGGATTGTGTTCTCCTAGGGTCTCGCAGCAGCTGACTGATGTTATTAAACTTTAAGGACCCCTCTCAGGAGAATGCTTTGCTCTGAATAGCAGTGTTCTCGGGGAGATGGTGACCTGGTGACCTCCCGCAATTGAATATCTTTCATTTTATAGAGAAGCCAAAGCTCTCATCATTAAGCTGACCAAGAATAGCAGTGTGGATTTTTCTTTTTCTGCTTTAGCACATTGCAGGGAACCAAAGTCTGTGCTTCCTGAGCGTAACCAGGACATGAGCTTCCGGCAATGTAATGAGATGAAGGATGCACAGAGCAAAATTCACAGGCGCTGCCCAAGGAGGAATACTGTATCCTTCGGGGTGTTGCACTGAGATTCTCTTTTCATCTGTAAGTGTGAGATGCACAGCCACTCAATCACCAAGGCAATGATGTATCAAAATAAAGGGAGGGTGGTATATGATGTTACAGTTAAGTAAACTGTTTGAAACAAACAAAAACAGACCTGCTTTTGCAGAATCCTGCACAGCCATACCAGCCACCCCAAATACGCAATTAACCACAACCACAGTAACAACCCCTCTGTTCTCCCTCCAAAGACAGCACTGGCTCAAGCCTGTGGCTTTGAGACCTGGGGCTGGGGTGGGGATCCCAGTCATGGCAGGGGAAGGCACACTGCAACGTGGACTTGTGAAAAATGCCCTGCATGAGGAACTCGCACCTACAGAAGGATCCGGTTTGAATGTCTGTTTATTGAAGTATGGTGATTACCTGCAAATTTCAATAAACTAACAGATATAGTATTTTTAGAAAACAAGGAAAAGTTAACTTGCAAAGAGGTAAAGGAAATCAGATGCTGACTTTCCATATAGAAAAATAAATTAAGAAAGAAAAGTTCCAAATTAAAATTGATCAAATTTTGCCAGGCATTGTGGCACATGCCTGTAATCCCAGCACTTGGGAGGCTGAAGCAAGAGGACCACTGTGAGTTTGAGCCCAGGCTGGGCTACATAGTGAGTTTAAGGCCAGCCTGAACTACATAATGAGACCCTATCTTAAAAGAAAAAAGCCCCTAAATAAATTAAAATGAAATTACATTACAGTGCTTTGCTCTTGGTGGAAACAGTGACCTTGTCACAGGACCATCATAGCCACATATAGTACGTGGGCATTTTGAAAGTCAGGGATAAAGTCCTCTTTTGTTTAGGGAGTAAGCAAGGTTATAGGAATTAGTCAAGCTTTTATTATATTAGGAACCAAACACAGGCAAAGTGATCCTAACATTTT
This sequence comes from Dasyprocta punctata, assembly GCA_004363535.1. Lineage (NCBI taxonomy): Eukaryota > Metazoa > Chordata > Mammalia > Rodentia > Dasyproctidae > Dasyprocta > Dasyprocta punctata. The sequence continues at coordinate 1,254 of RJWM01052483.1, read as the reverse complement.
TGTTTTATCTCAGGGAGCAAACTTTTTTTTTCTTTTTCTTTTTCACAACTGTGCTGTCATATCCTTCGTATCACTGGAGACAGAACAAAGTATCGATTTTGCTTCTGAAGGCTTCCTAGGTGCCCCAAGTCCCTGTCCTAAGGTCAGATTTGACCACATTAGATACTTGGTGATTTTCTGATTCAGTGTCATCAATCTGATGTTATGTTTTATTTGATGAGTTTTATTTTCAGAGAAGTAATGAGTGTATCACCTGTGAAGAGTCCCATTTTGTACATTTACTAAAGCTAGAACCACATGGAGAGCTTGCGTGTTGATACTGTCCAGAGAAGCCTTCCCTAACCTCTAGGGGCGTAACTGACCTTTAGGTCTCAGAGGTATTTTATTTTCCCTGTCAGTTTGTTCACCGAGATCAGGAGCTGAGATTTATTTTGTTTCCACCTGGCTTTGACCAGAATACTTCTAACTTGTAACAGAGGTCTGACCTTTCCCTGGCATCGGTTGGTCTGTCAGCCACCCTGAGGTGCCTCACAGGTGGGTGCGCATGAGCAATGGGGCAGCTGGTGGGCCAGATTCAAGGCAAGACACCCCAGGGCTTATTTTCAGATATATGGGAAGGCACCCTTGGGCTTGTTTTTCTATACTAAGATCTTTCATAGAATTGCTTTCCCCACCAATCCTGAGGGATCAGTGGGAATGAGATACCATTTAATGAGGGCTTCCTATCAGTTTGAAGACATGTGACCTGTTAAATTGAGGGTCAGTGCTAAGTTAAGAAGAAACAAAAGAGGTTTCCTTCATACATCCATTTAAAACAGAACACCAAGTGATACAGGAGATAGGGCACAGCAAAGCTGGCTGGGAAAATGAGCAGGACCTGTCATTTATAAGACCCTGGGGAATCCCGGGACTCCTTGTGTTGAACTTCTGAGCTCCCACAAGATGTGGATGTCATAAAAGAAGACCAGACACCGCGAGAAGAGAAGCTCGCTATCCTGGCTTCCCACAATAGCCTGAACTGCATTTCCTGGATGCAGTGTGTACTTTTATTTTTGCTTTTACGTTCTTTTTTTTTCTTGTTCTGCCCAAGTTCGTTCTGCAGAGCTAGTTTCTCCCATGCCCATTCATCCCTCACTTTTCAAATAAACTTTTAACACTTTTTTTTTTTTTTTTGTCTCATCCCGTCCAATTCTCTGTTTGAGGTGAGAAGAACCTGGAATACTTTTGATTGCAAATCATTTCAAAAAGAACTAC
>RJWM01052482.1:0-10137 GCA_004363535.1 Dasyprocta punctata | reverse complement strand
GTGACCATATCTGTTTTAATATTTGCAGGACTGGGGATTGAATGCAGGGGCTCATGCATGCCAGGCAAATGTTCCACCACTGAACTACCTCCCTAGCCCTTTGAAATTCGAGATAGCATCTTGCTCATTTGCTCAGCTTGGTCTCAAACTTGCAAGCCTCTTGCCTCAGCCTTCACAGTAGCTGGGATTACAGGCATGCACCACCAGGTCTGGCTTTCTCTGTTTTATCTATTGAGCTTCCATGTGAAGTTTGGCTTGGGAAAAAAAAATATTTTGTTGCTTCAAAACTCATTAAACCTAGGGGTGGTGGTGGTGGTGGTAGCGCTAGAAAGATGAACAGGTAGAGCATAGAGGTTTTTTAGCACAGTGAAAATGCTCTGTCTGATACTAACAGTGGATACATGTCATTGCACATTTGTCCAAACTCACAGAAGGCACAATACCATGAGTGAATCCTAATGGGGTCTATGGACTCAGTGCGATAACTGTGTGTTACAGTAGACTCATCAACTGCAGCAAATGTACTACTCTGCTATCCTCTGTGGATAATGGGGGAGGTTGTGTGTATGTGCTGAAAGAATTACACCTTCCTCAGAAGATAAGGTCTGTATGGTATTTAGACCAGCTATGAGCTTTCAATATATACTAACAATGACACAACTCTGGCCTTTATTTTATTTTTCTATCTTTTTGAGACAGGGTCTCACTGTGCAGTTCAGGCTGGCCTTGGGCTCACTATGTAGCCCAGGTTGGTCTCGAACTTGCAACCATCCTCCTGCCTCAGCCTTCTGAAGTGCTGGGATTATACGAATGCGCCACCACGCCTGGCTCTAAATTTTATTTTTTGGACAACTCTGGTCTTTAATCCAGCTAGACTGTACTATTTTGGGGGAAAAACAGGACAATATCCTCCCTTCACCACTCCCTGAGGGGTAACCCTCCTGCTTGATGACTTAAGTACATGGATCTGATTCTGCCAGGCATACATCTATCCTTTTCCCTCCATGGCCACTCCCTCACTCTGCCAATTTTGGCTCTTGTCACACTAGCGGCCCCTACTCACACCATGCCAGCAGCTGCCCGTTCACTTGACAGGATGTGTCCAGGAGGCCGTCCTTTCCTCTGTCACAAAGAATAGCTGTCAGGTACCGGACCCCATGGAAACAGTTCCCCCACCCCCTACTGGGCAGGTCCAGGATCACATGGTAGAGATGGTTTTCCCAAGATTCCAAATGATCCTTGATAGGGACTAAGGAGAGGGTAGGGTCCCAGCCTGTCATGCCTAAAAGGTTCAAAGGTACATGAGGAAGTCCAACACCTGTTTTTGGAGCTGAGAGGCCTTTTCCCAGACATGAAATAAAATAAGGAAATGGTTTACCTTTTTAGGAATGGGGCTTCCTCGATGGGCACATTCCTCCTCTGCCAGTCGGCCACGCTGGAAGGAAAGAGAAGCGAGTCAGTGGAAGGCAAGTGCCTGGAAGTTGCAGGTACTTTGGGGTTGCATTAGGCAGAACCCTGGACTGTATCCCTTTGGCTGCTGCCTAACTCAGGCCTAGAAGCCCATCAGCATAGTGCTACTTGGCCTGATGAATGGGTGATCTGTGAAACCTCCCTAGGCCCGTATTTCACCTGCCTTCCGGGCTGACTGGTCTCCCTCTTTAAGCCCTCAGGATACAGTGACTCTGACCTTTATCCCTGGAAGCTCGTGGGTCAATCTGGGTATTACTTTTTCTCCATCTGAGAACAGTAGCTTAGCCTGAAAGGAAAAGACCAAGTGTTAACAGTCACTGTTTTGGTGGGTGAGTCACCCTTGCCTCCATTTTTGTAGATGTGACTCCAAACTGAATTAAAACTTTTCTACAGTCAATACAAACACATGAATATATATATATATATATATATATATATATATATATATATATGTATTTTGTTTGTTTGTTTGTTTTTTGTTATTTTAAAAGTAGATATGGCGCTCCTCAATGGGCATGTTCCTCTTTTGTCTGCTGGTCATGCTGGAGAAAAAGTGAAGGGAATCAGTGGGAGTTTTTTTTTTTGTTTTTAAAGAAAAAGAACCTGATGAATCAGGGATCATTGCTAAAAGGTTACAAAATGTAAATAAGATTAAAACAACCTAAATCTCATTACTCACAGAAATCTATGAGTATTACCAGTTCAATGTAAATTCTTTTTCTTTTGAGACAGTCTCACTATGTAGGGCAGGCTGGCCTGGAACTCATGGCAATCTTCCTGCCTCAGCCTCCCTAGTGTTGGGATTATAGGCGTGTGCCACCATGACCAGTTCCTTCTCACTTTTCCCATGTAAATATGTACTATATAAATTTCTAACTGTATGTTACTACCCTACATATCCCTCAGTAAACTGCTGTTTTTATTTAACAAGTATTGAGAAGCCAGGCGTGGTGGCACATGCCTATAATCTGAGCAGTCGGGAGGTTGAGGCAGGATAATCACCATGAATTTAAGGTCAGCCTGGGCTACACACTGAGTTCAAGGCCAGCCTGTTTTATAGTGATACCTTGTCTCAAAAAACCAAAATAAATAAATAAAAATAAAAGAGAAAGTACTGAGCACTGGGACATAAGCACTGGGCCACGGGAGTGAAGAAGACGAGCTCCCACAGAGCTGTTACTCTTGTGGGCAGTCTACATAATGAACAGATAAACAAACACACAAATAAGGCAATTTTGGTCTGTCCTTTTTTTTTTGAGACAAAGTCTCACTATGTAATTCAGGCTGGCCTTGAACTCACAGCGATTCTCCTGCCTCAGCCTCAAGAGTGCTGGAATTAAAGGCATGTGCCACCACGCCTGGCTTCTCAATACTTGCTAAATAAAGTAATTTTGGATCATGAAGAAAGCGGTAAAGAAGAAAAAAATCCACACAGATGGGCAGAGAATCACTAGAGGGAAGGCTCCTTGAGGGTGGTCAGGCAAAGCCTTGCTGAGAAGGCAGCCTCTGAGGAAAAAGGTTGGAGGCGAAGATCGGCTGAGGCGGCAGGAGGAAGGGTGGAAAGACACAGCTCCTAGGAGGAAGAAAAGGTTGGCCTGGCAAGGAAAGGCTAAGGGGCAGAGCGGCAGGTGGGAATGAGACGCGAGGACATGGCCAGGGCCAGGGAGGTGAAGAGCTGGGTCTCACAACCCCTGGGAGTGGCTCTGCCTGTGCGAGTGAGCCCCCTCCGGACACATCACAGTTTACACCATCCTCTCATTTCTCTGGCCACTCTTGCTTGGCTTTCTTTGCAGGTCTATCCTCCCCCATCTGGTTCTTTCCACTGTATCCTCTTGTTAAATATTCTACCTCCTCTCATCTATGCTCATGGCTTTAATTAACATCTGTAAACTCATGACTCCCTCTATTTTTTTATTTTAAATCTTGAGTTGCAGTTGAAAGGATATCCTTTGAGCTCCAGATTTAGAAACAAATAGTTGGCTCTATGCTGAGGCTTGCTAAGTCTGAAACTGGACTGATGATCTTCTCCTTCAAATTCTGTCCCTTTTCAGTGAAGAGTGCACAAGCCTCAATATGCACCTGCACAGCTCCGCAGTGACTTAAGTCATACCTGTCTGCCTATTAGGCTGTAAGCTCTGTAAGAACAGGAAGCCTGTTTCATTTGTCATGTGGTTGTTTGTTCATTGTCATTTACTCCATCATTCATAAACATGTACTGTACACATAGTAAGAGCTGTATTCCAAGGTTGGGAATATAGTGGTGAGCAAGTTCAGTCTTCAACTCGTAAAACTCAAGCTTTTAGCAGAGATAAAGGGTGGGTATGGGAAGGCGGCAGAAATAAGTGCAGTGACAGAGAGAGGGTAATTGGAGGTGGGAAAGGTGTGAGGGAAGGCCTCTCTGATGAGGCTATACTTAAACTAAGATGTGAAGAGGCATTAAGGGTCAACAGACAGGGGAGACAGGAAGTTAAAAGGGCCCTGAGCATGGTGTGCTAGAGGACAGAAAAGAGTCCAGCATGGCTAGAACCCAGTCATTAAAGGGGTAGTGGGATGAAGTGAGGTTAAAGTTGTTAAAGAAGCAGGCAGATGCTGGTCCAGGCAGGGCGCTGTGGGTCAAATTATTAGGATTTTATTCTGCCTGCAACTGGAAGTCACTGGAGGGTTTTAAGGAGACTGATGTGACCTGATTCATCTCTACAGTCTGTCTGCCCTGACAAGAATGGACTGGAAGTGAACAGGGGTAGATGCAGTTCAGGGCTGAGATATAAGATTGTGAATTTCAGTGGTCAAATTGGCTTCAAATCCAAAGGGCTCACCTGGGAAGACAGGGAGCCGCGGAAGAGAAGGGGGCCGAGGACTAAACTCAGCACCAACAGAGGTCAGGGAGAAAGAGAAGCCGGCTGAGGGAGCTGAGGAGGGACCAATGGAGCTGAGCAAAGGGAAGCACTGGAGCCAAGACAGCAGCGTTCCAAGGCGCATGAAATGAGTCACTGCAACACATGCCACTGAGGAGCTGAGGACAGGCAGCATTCACAAGGCTTGAGAATATGGAGGTAGTGGTGATTAGGACAGGTTCCCTGGTTTAATCCCCAGCACTGGGGAAAAAAGAGGCAGTGGAGACTAAAACTACAACAAAGCGAACAGAAGAATGAATGGGAGGCATGCAAGTGAGCCAGTGATTGCTGACAACCTTTGCTGAAGTGTGGCTTGAAAAGGAAACAAAGAGTGCGGCCACTGAAGGGACTGGATTCTAGCGTGGTCTGTCTCTGTCCACTGCTGTATTCCCAGTGCCCCAGTGTCTGAGCACATGCTATAAAGACATACACAGACAAAAGACTGCAGAAATATCTGGAAAGAGGTAGCTCAGGGGAGCAGGGAATACTACTGAGATGGTGCAGATGTGATATGAGAAGCGAAAGCAAGCAAGCCAAGACTTAACCCAATCAAAAATGAAAATGCCGTTTTAGTTCATTGTAAAGTATCTTTTCAGGCAATAAAGAGTTCGGCATGTGGTTTAGTTGAGAGGATCCTAGAGAGTGTGCAAGTATTCTAGTCACCCAAAGGCTGGGCTCTGTTGTGAGGAAGGAATACTATTATTAGGAATATAGTTGGGATGTGTTTCATATCTACCAGGCTCTGTGTTGCAAGTACTTGTGCTGTGTTGTTAGGTATATTACCCCACTTAATCCCCACAGCAAACCACTGGTGGTAGGAAGTGGCTTAAGTCCCAGTCTTAGAGATTAGGAAACGAAAATTCAGAGAGGTTAAAAGACTCACTCTAAGTTTCTTAATTCATCTGCTTTCACACTGGATGGAACTGTGGGCTTTTTACCTCCCTGCGTTCTGACTCCATGGTGCCCACACAGCCTTTCCATACACTGGCCTCTTAGCTGTGTCAGTACTGGTAAGGGACAGCTGGGTGGTGGACACGGAGACTTAGCAGAATAGAAAGGTACAAATAATGATTCGTTGAATGCAGGTCATGCTCACTTAACTTTAACCTCATCAGCTCTCACAGGAACTTAACCATTTCCTAAATCTCTTTCCAAACCGATCTCCTCCAGCAGCCAGACCATCTTTTCAAAATGCAAATCTCATGAGGCCACTCTTCTGGTTAAAACGTCTCACCTGTAAATTGGACTGTAGTGCTGTTTGATCTGCCTCTACCTCTCCAGACTTTCCATGTCCCATTTCCCTCACCCTCTGAAAACCAGCAACACGAGCTCTGTTCTTACTGTACTTATTCCCTTCTGCTGCTGGGTTCTGCATCCTCTATCTAGCGTACTCTCTTGTTGTTTCCTATACTTACAGCACTTATAGCCATTCCTAATTACAGCGGTACTGTACGACTGCTTGAGTAACGTCAAGGGTTCCGAGAAGGCATATGTCCATTTTGCACAACACTGTTAGGGACTGCAGGGCACAGTAATGGGCACACAGGCAGCCTCAGTGTGTATTACTTGAAGAGATAAATAAGCTCCAAGAAAGCATTCTGGGATTTAAGTGATTGAAAGTTTTATTAATTTTTTTTTTTTTTTTGGTACCGGGGATCGAACTCACAACCTTGCACCTGCTACTGAGCTAGATCCCTGGCCCTATTAATTAATTAATTAATTTTTTGCAGTACCAGGGATTTAATTCACAACCTCACACCTGCCAGACAGGTGCTTAAGCCACTGAGCCAAACTCCCGGCCCTAGTTTTTTTGAGGCAGGGTCGCACTATGTAGCTCAGGTTGGCCTTGTGCTCGCGTTGTAGCCCAAGCCATCCTCGAACTCACAACGCTCCGCCTACCTCAGCCTCCCCAGTGCTGGGATTAAAGGCATGCGCCACCACGCACGGCTGGCCCTATTAATTTAAAATTTGATTCAATTCTAACTTCTAAAAATATCAATGAATTTCTACTTCATTATTAGCAATTGTTATAACTGATAATGCATTAAAATCCTGAATTAATTCCTCATAGAAATTTGGTTAATTTAAACTTAATAGCTCATGGGAACCAGATTGATTTTCACTGCACTGACAGGATGGGGTTCTACCCTTCCAAAGCTGAGCTTCAGGCTCTGGTCTTGCACCTATATGAGGTTATATCAAAACAGCTAGCTCGGGGCGGGTGATATAGCTCAGTGGCCTAAGTGCCTGCCTAGCAAGCACAAGGTCCTGAGTTCAATTCCTGGTTAAAACCAACAAACCAAAGAAACCAGCTAGCTAGACAATCTTAAGAAGACATTTCTCTCTCACTTCACTATACTTATCCCCATAGGAGTGAGTTCAAACTAGTTCTTGTGTTCTATGAAGAAATTCCCATTTTGGTACTAGGGTAGTCGGGAGAAACTCCCATTTTGGACAACTAATGGTTTCATAGGCAAGCAAAGAATCTGGGTGATGCTGACAATTCCTATTAATAACAGCTTACAAACAGGTTCCCGACTATCTTGGGAACACAGTCACTTATAGACACGATGTCACGCCTCATGACCACACCCAGGGAGCAGGAAGGCAGTCAGGGTGCTAGTTCCCATGACACCAAAAGGGGCTACAGTATTTGAAGGTGACCCACCAAACACTTGTAGAGGTGAGACACATCTTAGCTATCTATTTCTTGTGTGTCTTGAGCCAGTTTCTGTTCCTGTTTTGGTTTGCCTTATTAATTTAATTTTTTTTTAGCTTTATTGAGGTATAGCTGATATATAGAGATAGCATATATTAAAAGTGCACAATATAATGATGTACATATACAATGTCAAATGATCACCATAATTAAGTTAATCAAAACAGCTGTCATCAGTTACCACTGCATGTGTATATACATTTAAATTCTATTCTAAGCAAATTTGAATAAGTAATAGAGTATTATGATTAACTATAGTTACCATGCTGTACATTAGACCCCAGGATGTTTTTTTTTATTCTTTGGTACCAGGGATCAAACTCACGACCTTGTGCTTGCCGGGCAGGTGCTGTGCAACTGAGCTAAATCCCCGACCCATCCCTGAATGTATTTTTGACATGTAAAGGTATTTGTGATATAATGACAAATGAAGAAACAGATTATAAAACCGAACATTTGTACCCGGTGATCAACATTCTGCTTTGTTGGTAACCCACCATTCTACTCTGCTTCTATGAGTTTGCTATGTACAATTTCCTCACTTTTAAAACAGGGATTGAAGGGCCAGGAGTTTGGCTTAATGGCTTAAGCGCCTGACTGGCAGGAGCGAAGTTGTGAGTTCGATCCCTGGTGCCGCAAAAAAAACAAAAACAAAAACAAACAAGCAAAAACAAAACAAAACAACAACAACAACAACAAAAAACAGGGATTGAAAAACACCTGTACAAGGTTTCTTTTGAGACACATAGGAAATAATATATCTATGATTGTACCTGGCACACAGTAGCTAATTCTCTTTCTTTCCATCAGAAACAGTTCCAAGCCCTGTCTGAATATAAGTGGCTTACTGGGCATTCTGCAAAATACCACTGAGGGTAAGATCACGTTTCTTAGCAGAGTCCCAGTGGCTGAACCTCGTGCCCCAGCTCTTGGCTCCTTTGGTCTCACCTGCTCTAGACAGCTCCGACAGGCCTCCTGGATCAGCTGTTCTGTGTCCACCTCTTCCCCCACATTGTCCCGAACGTTCATGGCTGCTTTCTGGAAGAACTAGGGACCATGATAGAGGACAAAGTCAGAAGTCGGCTGGTTTGCACCAGCCTGAAGGAAACTAATAAAACAGAAGCTTCTAGCCTATCCTTATACAGAAGGGAAAAGTGATTATGAACATGGCTTTGGGGTCAGACAGATTTAGATTCATAAGCCAGGCTCTATCTCCCCTGTTCTATTACTCCCTCCCTGCCCCACTCTTTTTCAACTCCAGGGCCTCATACCTATCAGGGTGAGTGCTGTAGTGCTGAGCTAAATCCTTAGCCCTTTTTATTTTTTTTTGAGGCAAGCTCTTGCTAAGTTTCCCAGGCTGGGCTCATACTTATGATCTTGCTGCCTCAACCACCTTGCGTAGCTCTGTGATTATAGGTTTTGTGCCACCACACCGGGCTTGAGGATGCATTTGTGACATGAAAAAGGTATTCGTGATGTAATTACAAATGAAACAAGCAGGTTATAAAATAGTTTGGCATAGAATAAGCCTATTTATATAAAATAGCAAAAAGTAAACATATAGAGGCAAAAGAACTGTAAGGACATACATTAAGGTAACAGTGGTAATATTATAGATATTTTCTTCTCTTTGCTTATCTGTAGTCTCCCATTTTTTTTTTTCGGTATTGGGGATCAAACTCACAACCTAGTGCCTGCCAGGCAGGCACTTAAACCACTGAGCTAAATCCCCAACCTTATTTTTTGAGACAGTGTCTCCCTATGTAGTTCATGCTGGCCTTGAACTCACTTTGTAGCCCAGGCTGGTCTCGAACTCACAACAATCCTCCTGCCTCAGCCTCCTGAGTGCTGGGATTAAAGGTGTGTGGCACGACGCCCAGCTCTCAAATTTTTTTAATGTATATGAACTATTTTTGTAAAAAAAAAAAAAAAAAGAATACCTGTGCCTGAAGTGAATAGGCCAGGGGAGGCCAGAAAAGATCAAGATAGTGCAAAAGTCCTAATTAGATTCTTACTGCCCAATCTGTAGAATGGGAGAAGGAAGGACTGGGGATGATTTTCTCAGTGGCATAAGTACCTGCCTGGCAAAAGCAAAGTCCTGAGTTTGATTCCCAGTACACACACACACACACACAAAAAAAAAAAACAACTGGGAGAAGGAAGACCCAACATGAGCCCCAGGATACCAGCAGCCCCAGTTGGCAAAGGAAAGAGAAAGCAGAAGGTTCTTCTACTGGATTAGAGGGAGAGCTGGAGCCTGAAAATACTGAGGGAGCCTTGAGAACACATTTGGGAGGTCGCTGGGAACATTCACTAAAAGTCTCTAAAAATAAAGTGTCAGACTTGTGTAGTATGCAAGATAATTTGGGAAACCATAACAATGCTCCTACCATGAGACGTGATAAGGATGTACTGACACTTTATATTTAGAAAGGACAAAAGCCTCTGTTAATATCAAACCAAGGAGAACAGTGTGAAAGGACTGGATTAGAGACCTCAAGAGTTTAGGAGAAATTCTCCAAACTAAATTAAATGGTTGGATGTGCCTGACTGTATTTGTGTTTATTCTGCAGTGCTGAGGTAAACCCAGGGCCTCTAGGCAAGTGCTCTACCACTGAGCTGTGTTGCTTGCCTGGATAAATCTGACTTTAGCAACAACTGAAAAACTGGAGAGAAAGCTGAGTTGGTGGTACATTCCTATGATCCTAACACTCTGGGAGGCCAAGATAGGAAGACTGCAAACTCTAGCCCAACCTAGAAAATTTAGACCCTATATCAAAATAAAAAAGGGCTGCGGATGAAGCTTAGTGTGAAGGCCCTGGGCTAATCTCCAGTATTGCAAACAAAAAACCAAAACAAAACAACTAAAAACCCTAGACGTAAATACTGGTGTTCAATATCAATTATTGGCTAAGTGAATGTCAGTGAAAGTAATTTGGATACTTTTCAAGTAGCTTATGGGAAGGAAGTATAAAAAATGTACAGGTGTGGTAGTACGTGTCTGTAATTCCAGCACTATGGAGGCCAAGGCAGGAGGATTGCTACTAGTTTGAG
>RJWM01052481.1:0-10099 GCA_004363535.1 Dasyprocta punctata | reverse complement strand
GAGGGGGTGGGGAGGTGGGGGTGGGGGTAGTGGTGGGGTGGTGGTATGTCCTGTGTACTATGTAAGGGAGGAGAAGAGTCTTGCTCTTGCCCCCTTTTACTCTGGCTGCTTTTGCTTGGCTGTTGCCTTGAAGTGTCACCCCTGTGCCATGTCACCCAACTTGAAGCCAGCTGATTATGGACTGAAACCTCCAAAAACTATAAGAGAAATAAACTTTTCCTTCCCTAATTTTGGGTGTCAGGTATTTTGTCCCACCAACTAGGAAAACCAAGACAATTGGTAATTATTTTTCTTATGATTGTTCTCTAAAGAATGCAGCATAACAATTACTTGCATAGTATTTACATTGTGTTGCATGTAGTAAGTATGCTAGAGGTGGTTTAACATATGCAGGACTGTGGGTAGGCTCTTTGCAGATGTCATACTGTTTTATACAAAGGACTCGAACATCCACAGAGCTTGGTATTCATAGGGTACCCTGAAGCCAATCTTTCAAGGGACTGAAGAAATATTTATGGAGTGAATGAATAAAACGTATCAATCTTTTGACTGAAAACACAAAAACAATTCTGAAGTGGTCCTGTTTAGAACAGTCTGCAGGCGTCCAGGAGAAGTGTTTCGGTCACGATGGAGGTGGAGTGTGAAGTGAGGGTGGGGAGGACGCGGCACTCCAGGGCTAGAGAATCAGATGTGTGTCTGGCTGAGCGGTCTGCAGGGTGTGTGCCGGCCCAGCCCACCTCACGTGCCCGGTCCAGAGCTCGCAGAGGGCAGTGTGGCTGCACGGGCAGAAGCCCCAGCTCCTGGGGGTGGATAGCGGAGAGGATGGTGGCAGCTGCGTGTTGGGATTTGGTTACTTGCCGGACATACGCTGACTTAGGTTGCAGACAGAGCACACAGGACGAGCGTTTCAGTCCTTCCCACCTCTCCTCACAACGCACTGTCATTGCATTTTCCTGGCAACCCGAGCTAGACACAGAAAAGAGGCAGGCAGTGGCACCTACCCATCCCTTGACGTTCACAGTGATCCCACGCACCTAGAAGAGCCTGAGGAAGCACAGTGACCCAGCTTAGGTGAGGACATTTCAGAGACGTGGTCATTATTTGCAGGGCTGATCGTCAGTGGCTCTTTCTTCCTCACTGCTCATGTGGTGACCCGTGTCCCACCCTGTAGTATTCTGCATAGCAATAAAAGAAGCAGCAGGCATAAATTTGGGCTCACCATTATTTTTCTGACAGTTACTGGCATCTGATTTCATTTTTTGGGTGTTAGAAAGTGGGAATTCTCTAGAACAAGTTTCATTCTTGGGATCTGAGATGGGTTCAGATTTTGGAGAGAAGAGTTCCTGTGTGCTTGAAGTATCCTGGATGCTGGGTAGCTGTAAAATGGTCAGATGTTCCACCTGTCCTGTATGCATGCCCCTCACAAGGGGACCACAGCTCTGCCCACCCCAGGTGCCCATTAAGGGTACAGCCCACTTCCTCCCACTCGAGTGCAGCAGAAAGCCCAGGTACCTGCCCCAAACCAGGCCTCAAGGGACTCAAAAGGTAGCAGCATCCTCTGGCTTTGTGGGGGTGGAGAAGGGTGGATAGCCAAAGAACATTGAATCACCACTAAACCTGCTAAAATCAAAAGATGGCAGCAGAGAAGAAATGTAATGATAAATAAGAAAAATACATTTTATTTCTTACAAATGGAAATATCAGCACAGGTTGCAGTGTGTGTTTGGTTTGCTTTATAACAAACCACCCAAAAGTTTAGTGTGGTGCCTACCCTACCACACGAACCAGCTCGTCTGGCCTGGTGGATGACATGAGGTATGTGATTCAGTTGCCACTGCCATCATCCTTGACCAGCCAGTGAAATCTGGGCACATGAACGAGTCTGGGAAGATGGCAGAGCCTGGCTCAAGGAGGCAAACCATGCAGCTAATGCATATACTTAAAGGCAAAGCCCAGTGGTGGTGGTTTGAAGCCACTGAGTTGCAATTTATTACATAGTAATTGATAACTGACATACCTAGGGCTTGGGGGAAAGATGGTTGGAGGCTCAATATTTGGAGCCCTTTGTAACTCAGCAGTGTGGGTATATCTGTGCTGAAACACTTCTGTAGCCAAACAGCTGGAGCAGCTTTTCTCCTGACACCACTGTGGAGTTGCTTTCCTAGAGCACATCTAGTTTTCTGCTCTGGTTGTGAGGCAAAAGAACTGGTCCTTTGGACAGTCTGTCAATCTTGGATGGCGACAAAGACTGAGAGGGCAAGGTTGTAGAGGATCAAGCCCCCTGATAATCCAGGTGGAAGACGTTGTTATCAGGCTGGGGCAGTTGTTTCATTCCAGATGTAGCATGACGTGACATGGTGACTCCAGTTGTGTGGATAGGGTGATTGCACTGGACTGTTGGTCTTGGCTTCTTTTCATCTGAGTGCTAACTCCACATGCATCCGCCTGAGGGTGCTGTGGATTCCAGTGGACCCAGGTGACAATGTTGGCAGAATAATAGATACAGGAGAGAGAAGGAACAGCAAGGTGGTGCAAGTCCAGCACTTGTTGGTAACTGAGCATGTAACTCAGGGGAACAAATGGGACGAGAATCCCCAAGCTGCCATCCCCAAGTTCACCGCAGAGCCTGCATGGCCCCCCAGCAGCCACAGGGCTGCTCTGTAGGCTAATCCGCCTTCTGCCTGAATCCTGTGTCTAGAACTGCAGGGCTCTTCAGTAGTAGAACTTCACATGCGTAAATGCTGGGATTAGGATGTATGTTTCCTTTGGGGATAAAGGTTTGGGACTGAGAATGGCACACTCTCCATGGTAAAGTAGCTTTCTGGTGCAATCTAGAGGAAATGAAGTATCTATTGCATGCTCTGGATCATACTTTAGGAAGGTGATGCATCCAGCTAATGCTCCTGTCTTGTTCTATAGAACTGCATCATTTTAGTGACTGGCTGAAATCTGGGACCTGAAAACCATTATCTAGGCATCCGAACGTGGACTCGTGGTCTCTAATGCCTGCTTCTTTACAGTTCACTGTAGTTTGGCCCTTGTGCTGCAGGCTCAGTGGGTACTGCTCAAAGCATTTTGCTGTGTGTGGAGCATTCTTAATGGACTTAGCAGGAGACAGTGCCCCCCCAGTCCTCCCTGCTCGTCTTTCTCTCTCTTCCTTGAAGTTGTGGTTATATCTGATTTCCCTTGTGGTTTGGAGTTTCAGACAAATGTTTTGGAAATATGTCATGGGAAGAATCCTATTTTCTAATATTTAAAAGTTGAACTGCAGATTCTTTGAAAATACTAATGTTTTCTCAGCCGGGTTGGCCATTGCATATTTCTCTGTATACATTTGCTTTGGTTCTTAGCCTGAAAATTCAAACTCAGTTTCATAGGTTTTGCTTGACTCCAAATCGCGAGGAAATAAGGAAAAGTAACGTAGTGGGAAAGTCCTCCCTGGTTTATCCCCTTCTCCAAGGACCTTAGGCCACTGCCTCTGCACGAATCTTTCTCAGCTTGGGTTTTCCCCAAGACAGATCAGGAGATAGAAATGTGGCAGTTAGTTTGTTTGAGAAGGGTTCTAGGTAGCATTTTTGGGAAGTGGTCGGGGAAGAGATGAAAGACGGGCTGATGAGCAGGCAACCGTGGAGGCAGCTTCTGGGGAGACTCTGAGGGACCGTGCGGGTGTACCCCCAAACTGCTGCTCAGAGACACGGGGAATCGGGGAGCGTGTCTGCACACAGCACCCTTTACCCGTCAGGGTCTGCACTAACTCGCTGGCGCCCCTGAGCAGCCCTGCCTGTGACACACAGAGGCTGCCCTCAAACAGACGCCATGGGACGCTAAAGGCACAGAAGGGAAATGTGTACAGGCGGCGTCTGGAAGGGCTGACATGGTGTGGGTGGGCTACGGAGAGCGTCCCCTGTGAGGGGCGTCTCTCCCAGGGTCGCCAGGTCACACACCATCCTCGCGTATTAGGTGAAGCTGTGTGCAGTGTTTCTCATCAAAAGAAGAAAGTGGGACACAGGCGTGTGTGCGTTCCCATCCGGAATCCCTCCCGGAAAGGCCCACTGCATTAAGGAGACAGGGTACGGGAACACAGGGGTAGAACAGACACCAGGAAGAGTGCTCGGGAGAATCGCCAGGCGCGGGCTCACTGACGGAGGTCACGGAAATGGACGGGCTGATGTGTGTCGACGACTTCCAAGCAGGGGCCTCAGGAAGCTTGCAGGAGTTGGGAGACAGGTGCCTTGGGAAGCGAAAGGACAAAAGGTGGGAAATGACGGAATGGTCCCAGGGTTTAATAGATCCGTCAGTGTTTCCTTTCGTGGTGTGGCTTTAGCACATTGGAGACGCACCTGACATAATGGGGGGGACAGCTGACCGTAATTAAGTAATTCTGTGGTTCTTTCCATTAGTTCCTTTCTCTTGATAGGATTTTTATTAAGTCAAACATACAAGCCAGCAGAACGTTTGAAGTAGGTGTGTCATTCACTGGGCAGATTTACACACTCCTGGGCCAAAAGACATTTCTTCTGCCGTAGTTAGATAAAAATGTCTTCCACTTATCTTCAGAGGCTCCAAAACTGTTTCTGGAGGTGTTTGCTGCTTACACAGGACGCCACTTGGAGAATCTGAGCAATCTCTTGAGGACTCAGGAGTTGGGGATTACGAATAGATCCAGAATTCTGGATGAAAAGCAGTCACTTGTGTTTACTTCCTGCTGGGGTTGTAATGAGGAGTGGACAGTGGGAAGTTATTCCTGGATGGTAGGCACTGAAGCTAGGCTTTCAGAATGCAAAGTGTCAGCTGGACCTGTGATCGCCTAAGTCAGAAACTGAATTTCCTACGTGCTTCTGCTTGACCTTCAGGCTGACACAATCAGAATGACAGAATTGATTTCCTCTTTAATTTATAACGTTGCAAAGAGGGAGAACGAGCACTGGGCGCGCCGCTTCTCAGAGAAACTCCCTTCCGTATGCCCTGGACAGGCGTTTTCTTGTCTGAAGAAAGTTATCCTGCTGGTTCTGTCAAGGAAAATGTTACTTTTGCTTATTTGCTGGCAAGACAAGCAACCCTTGATGAAAAAGAAAAATCTAGATGCTGCCTTTTTCCTTGGATTTCTAATGGTTATGGGAAGAATGATGTGCTTCAGGAAGAAAGGTGATTGGATTTCTTCAGATTGGCCTTTTGGGTTCTTCCCAAAATTAGATACCAAAAGATGATGCTGTTAGAGAAGATGACCAGGGCTGGGAATGTAGCACAGGGCAGAGTGCTTGCCTAGCATGCATGAGGTCCTGGGTTCAACTCCTGGTGCTGCAAGAAAAATAAATAAATAAATAAATAAATAAATAAATAAATAAATAAGTAAAAAGGGTGCCTAAGTGAACCATTGGCGGCCTGCTAGGCTGTGCTACCGCTTGGAAGCCTTTTATTACTCCTAAAGGCCTCTGGTAACATTTAAACCAAAGACTCAGTTACTTCTGCATTTATTTTTGGCATAAATGGAGTGATTCGAGGAGAGCTTTATTTTCTCAATGTACCAATATACCAAGAAAATGTTTATTTTCAAGTCAGATATGCAGAATGCCTGTAAAACTGAAGTTTGCCACACGAATAAGTATTATTATCGTCTTTACTGGAGGCAGACATGGGAAGTATTTTTGAGCTGCACTTGGTGTCTGTGGTACATGCACAGGTCCAGAACACGTCACTGGAGAGGCGGTGCCTGAAGTCACCACGTGACACCCTGGGGCCTGCTCAGGCTGCTTTCTACCTGTCGGCTGATCTGCCCACCCAGATACCACACTCAGGACTGTATGCAGCTTGGTTAGCTCCATTTGATAGAAGCACATGGCTTATAAATGTAGCAAAATGTAGCATCTTAGCCTTCACACTACCAGAGAAAAGTAAGTCACAGTCAAAGTGCAAAGAAAAACACAGCGAGTTACTGGTTTTCTCTGTGTTCTGGTGTATTTAAATCTGTCAGATGGGTTTTCAAGGACAACTTAGCCCTCAGTTCATTTTTAGAGTCAACTTTCTACATGAAATTCACATTGTGGGAAAAGCTATTTATGGCAGCAAGAGTTTAAGTGTAAATTGTGTCACCAGCAAACCTCACCACACCTTTCACTGCCGCTCAGTCTCAGTCGGCCCCAGGGAATGTGGTCTCCTGCTCTGTGTCAGGTGAGATGAAAGGCGCTCTGGTGTCAACCGCAAGCCCTTCCTTGGGGGCCCGGGAGACCCCAGCTATCCGGGTGTCATCTGATCTCTCTTCCTCTTTGTTTTTCCTGTGTTGGCTCAGATTTGGCCGAAGCAAATTTGTACATCCACAATCGAAAGGTCAAATTGTCCCAGCACTGCTCACTTCCTCTTGCTTTAGCAATTGCCGAGCAATGTGTCTTGGTCATGAATCTGCAGATGACTCAACATTTAGCATCAAAATCCAGCTTTCATGGGATAGGGGTGTGTGTCTCGGCAGGAGAGCGTTTACCTAGTGTGAACAAGGACTTGAGTTTGGTTCCCAACACTGTAAAAACAACCGCAAAACCCCCTTCATTCTTCATAATGGCCTCCTGCTAGCTATCTTGGTTTCTAATCTCTGTATCTGTATATCCATTAAGTGCTTGAAAGATGACTGACATCCTTTGCTGATGCCTCCTGGGGCTGCTGGTGTGGTGAGGTTTTGACAGTGTTCCAGGGTTCTGAGACGACGATGACTGTTGTGTGCACTGAGTGATTTTTGAAAACACAGAACTTCTCTATCCTTTGGTTAGGAGAAACCTTCAGTGTTCTGATAGTTTCGTTTGTTCTGTCACACCTTTTGGCTGCTCAATTCAATAAAAACCAGCCTATGTGCATTACTCTGGAGACAAGAAGTTCTAGTTGTTCTGTTGGGAAGAACAGTGTCCCCTAAAGTTGTCCATATCCTAATCACTGGACCCTGTGACTATGTCACCCCAAATGGCCCAGTCTTATGCACTTCCTTAAAACAAGGGAATCATGCTGGATTATTTGGGTGGGTGAAGCAATCACAAGAGTCTTTAGAAGTGGGAGAGGGAGGCAGCAGAGGGAGGCAGAAGTGTGCCATGTGAGGACCCGGCCATCTGTTGTTGGAGACAGGAGGGAACCAAAGCTACAGGAAGCGTCTGGAAGCTAGCGAAGGCTTCCGAAAGAACACACCTGGCAAGTATCCAGGAGACACGTGTGGGAGCACTGACCTGCAGAACAGGGCAATAATGCGTTCACATTGTTTCAAACCACTCAGTTGGTGGTGATTTGTTACAGCAGCCAGAGAAAATCTGTGCAATAGCTTTATTTTCCATTATATGTGGGCCTCCTTGGCTGTGGGCAATTTGTCCTATCATGTTGTTGTCATGTACTTGGGGATGGCTTCCAGCTATTGAGAACTCACTGCAGACAGAGGCTCTGCCCCAGGTGCTCAGAGTAATCCATTTAACCTGTGCATGCAGGCTGTGACATAAGGGCATCGACAGCTGTTTCACAGAAAGAAAAGCATGACTCAGCAACCCAGGGGCTCCCAAGGTGCTCCTGGTGCACCGTGGTTCACAGATGCAGATTTCAAAGTTGAGTCCCCCTGCCTCTGGTGCTGCTGCGGAGGGGCCCTGGCTTCACCCCATGTGGAGGTGAGCGACTTTTGTCAGGGAGACGGGTAGGCTCTGAGTCTCCTGATGGGGCCGGAACCAGAGCCACCCGCTATGGGCATGTGGTCCTCAGACTCACTGTGCGTGAGTCCCCTGCTTGCCAAGAGGGGCAGACCTTCTCCGTCTGGGTGGGCCCAGTTGTCCAGCTGGAGCTGGGAAGCTGGCGGGCTCCGAGGAAGAGGGCCGTGGGATGCCGGGACACCCAGCGAAGGGACTGGTGCCCTCTTCTCTCTGACCTGTCTCAGTTAGGGCAGCACCTTTGCCTCTGGGAGCCGAGAGAAGGCTCCACATAGTGCAGTTTGCCAAAAACTGTAACATGGAGCAAAAGCAATGGGGGACACTGAAGTGTAATTCCCACGACTGGGGTTCTCCTGCTTTTCTGGGCTACAGACCATCCAAAGGGCATGGGAACTCTTTAATCCATCTGTTTTCATTTGGCCTCCTCATTAAAAAAGAAAAAAACTCAAATCACTACATTGAATTCAGCAAAATGAATTGTGCTGCTTTTGATGAGAAGCCAATGAAATGTTTTCTTGGTTTTGAAGACATCAAAGGAAAACGTTTCAATCCTGCTGTGTGTCACAGAAAGATAAAAATAAAGGATTCTTTCAGGCCCACATTTGCCTTCTACCACACTTTAGGAACCTTGCTGTAGGACATCTGGACTCCACCAATTTGTGAACTGAGTATGTGGGAGTAAAAAATATGTACTTCTTTGTCCCAGGTCATTTATTGTTTAGCTTTCAGCGTGCTGAGCTGATTTATATAAATATATACCTTTTTCCTCTTTAGTCATTCTGAGCTTCAGTACTGTCCAACCAAATTAAAATGCATCTCAATAATTTAGATTAATGTAGTCTCTTCAGTGGAGACTGGTATAGGCTGCATAAAAAATGAGCCCATTAGAAGACTCTTCTGGCAGCTGTATATAGAAACGCAGGCATGCACCATAATAGTAATATTAATAATATATTGTTTTATGTGCCCCTCATCCCAAAGGGTTTCAAAGAGCTTTACCAACTTTACAAATAATGTTTGTGTGTATAAGTGCTGTACACATGCATTAACCTTGTAGATATTTCCCAGTATAATTAGTTCTTTCCCTATTCGGGCCTCCGTATCTTCGCTGCCATTCTCCATACTGTATGTGTTTTACATTTTTTCCTCTTGCCCTTAGGAAAAGAGGCCCCCTAAACTTTTATTTGCATGTGTTTGCTGTGTTTTGTTTTGCTTTGTGAGACAGGGTCTCGCTGTTTAGTTCAAGGCGGCCTCGGCTTCCTGAGTGCTGGGGTTACGGTGTGTGTTACCATGCCCAGTTTTGTGTGTGATGAATAAATTCTCCTATGCTTCGATGCTGATGTGTATTAAAAAATTCTGTATTTCTAGAAACATAAAAATACAGAAATTAAAGTACATGGCATAAAACTGAAATGCACAAAATCTTGAAATATGTTTCTCCTTCTGTTTGATTTATGCTTTCTTCAGCTAAAGTCTCAAGATGCAGTAAACATCTAGAGAGCAATCTAGGGTAAATGATACCGGAGGTAACCATGCTTTATAAAATAATGCTCTTGATCATTTTGTCTTCTTTTTGCCATCCTAAAAATTTAAAAATATTATAATTGTGGAAAATATAAATATACATGAAAGAAGAAAAATAGTACTATAATGAAACTCACATTTTGTCACTCCCCTCTAACTAGTCTCAGCACTTAAAATCATGATTAGATCATCATTATTTTTACATGGTAATGTGGCCATTGAGTTCCTAGTGGAAGAGGGGTCTTAACTCTTCTGCTTGCATTTTTTGTATTGTATTTAATTCATGGGAGAAGTATTTTAAGATACTGTTTTTGTTAGTTGCTCAGGTAACCATAACAAAAGGTAATACAGTAGGGTGGTTCAAACAATTGAAATTTATTATCTTGCATGTCTAGTAACTGGGAGTTCAAGACCAGAGTAGCAGCAGTTTCTGGTGAAGACTGTGTTCATAGCTTGTACACAGTCTCTTTTCCCTGAGTGCTCCCATAGCCTTGCCGTAGTATAGGTGTGTGCAGAGAGATAGCAAGCTGGTTGCTGACTCTTCTTATAGGGCCACGAATCCTTCTGGGGAGGGCCCCACTCTTGTAACTTCATCTAATCCTGATTATCTCCCTGAGACTCTACCTGCCCATACCATGACAATGGCGGGTAGAGCTTCAACAAGCAAATTTGGGGGGACTCAATTCAGTCCATAGCACTCGTGTATTTTTTTTATTTTAAAGATAGTAAAATCCAACAAAACATAACAGAATGAAGTCAATCAAAACAAAGCAGTAGAACTGGTACAGAACTTCAAAGAAAGATACTGTGAAAACAATAGCTACTATAGTATATCTTGTTATTTTCAGAATAGTTGACCATTCCATCAGGTATAGTAAAATCAAACCAAAAAAAAAAAAAAAAAAAAAAAA
>RJWM01052480.1:0-10099 GCA_004363535.1 Dasyprocta punctata | reverse complement strand
GTTGAAATCCCAAATGTGCCACTTTCAGGTTCTGTGAGTTGAACTCTTTGCCTCATCTCTGAATTGTAAACATCAGCACTGCTATCTTACTGTTACTGTATGACTCAAATATGACCTTGATACATATGAGAAAATCAATAAATACAGGTCAATCCACTTTTTTTAACCAATATTAAGATGAATGATTTGAATAAGCCAATTTAACCACCTTCTTCATTAGTAGCATGTTACAGACATATTAATCACCTATCTGTCCCTCTATGTGTAAGCGTCTTTCCATGTATCTATGGATCTACTTATCTGTCCGTGTATCTACCCACATATAGATAGGTATTTGTCCATAGATCTAGAACTTCAATACTTAGAATGAATAAATTCATGCATGCATTATAATGAATGTCAATTTCCAGTTAATTTTGAAGGATTTTTTGTTTGTTTGTTTAGGTAAATATCACAGTGCACATTTTCTCAGATGCATTTTTTTTTGGTGAATGTATCTGATAACCACTTTAAGAAAAGTGTTTAGTAGGAGATTTGAAGGCTCTAAAAGTTTATTCCATTACATTTTATTTCATATGGCCAATTTTTTTCAGAAGATTTGCCCATGTGCAATCCTTAATATTTTTTCAAAGACTTTTGGGCTGAAGGTTTTTCACCAGCCTGTAGCACTATCAAGAAGTATAAGAACCTTTAGGAGATATGACCTAGTGGAAGGAAATCAGATCACTGGGGGCATGCTCTTGAATATGATAGTGGGATCTGGCCCTTCTTTTTCTTCTGCTTTGTCACAGGTTTGAAGGAAAAAGGGCCAAGAGATTATTGGACTAAATCCTCTACAACAGTGGTCCAAAATAATTCTTTTCTCTTTTTAAGTCGATCATTTCAGATACTTGTTTAGTAACAAAAATCTAAGTAATGTTAACCAATAGTATGAGATGAATCTTATCCAGTTCATGATAATCACTTGGCATTAATATAAATTTTATTTATTTTTCACTGTTTTTGTGAGTAAAGTTTTATTGGAACATTGTTGTGACAAATTTTAAATAATATTCCTTTTGTAATTTTATTGGTGCCCAATATATTTAACACACTATTTGGTTATTTACCTTATTTATTTTGTAGATTGTTTACAGAGAGGGATATGACTATAGAATCATTTCTGATATTTTCTTTTATTTTCTTTTGGGTCCAGTTGAAGTGATTCTAGAAATGTGTTAGAAAGATGACTTGACTCCTGTGGCAGAGTAGATTACTTCTCAGCAAAAATCTATGTGAAACTGCATTTCTCCACTTTCCTTATAACTGAGTAGACTTTTTGAACAGAAATAAACACATCATGTTAAGCCACAGGTATGTGACAACTATAATTAACTGCTCTTATTAAAATAGTACCAAGGTGTAGCTGTTGGAGCTAGGATTGAATTCTTATGAAAGATTACCCTAATTTACCCAAAATTAGACTCGGTGTATGTTTACGTGTATATATGTATATGCCTATGGATGGGCATATGTGTAAACAGTGTCCCAGTGAACAGAGATGTATGATAACCAACTTATAGGTATTTCTATGACAATACACAGTCTCCTGTGTTTTCCTGGATTCCCCAATCACCAAATTATTTATAAACTCAGGGATCTTTCCTGAATGCCTGCTTTAAAATTTGAAGTATTAAAAAATACTACAAAAGAACATGCTGGTGCTCACTTGTAGTCTCAGACTCAGGCAGGAGGATCGCATGTGCTTAGGAGACTGAGACAAAACTAGACAGTATAGTGAGGTCCAACTAAAAAAAAAATGTACTATAGAGATGAAGCAAACCAAACTAATAAAACACAATAATTTCAGAATCAAAGAGGTCCAGTGTAATATTCCAAATTGTTCTGTGATCTGTGATATTTTGAATAAGATATTCAGCTTATTCCAGACCTTCTTTGCTTATCTATAAATGAATAGTGGAAATTGCTCTCTCATAAGATTTTGGTAAGGGTAAATCGTGCTAATAAATGAAAAAAAAATTAGTGTAAAATCTTGTTTATGATTTGTGTTCAGCATGAGAAAGGCCCTTTTCTCATTTCTAGCTAATTTTATATGTAATATATGTTCTGATCACACGTAAGGTAAGCAAAACATATCATTGAGATAGCAAAGTAAGGCTAAAAATGTAGTTATAAAACCTGAAGTATTTTATGGTGATACATCTGCCCTTATTAGTGGTCAGCATGTCTCTAAAATGGTATTTCTTTCTTCCCACAACAAATAAAGTTGTTAATGCCCTTCCTTCCTTTCTTTCTTCTCCTTGCTCTCTTCCCCTTCCTTTCCTCCCACCCAATCTCTTTTCCTTCTTTCATCTTTTTTCTTTTCTTTTCTTTTCTTTTCTTTTCTTTTCACTATCTCTTTTGGTTTTGAATTCACTTGGAGTAGATTTCAAGTAGGATGGGTGTGTCAGCTCTGTTGCACCAAGTTATCACAAAGACTACTCCATAGGTCCATTTAACATGAAAAATGGGACAATATAACTGAACTCACAATGTTAAGAATATCACACAAAGCCGGGCGTGGTGGCACACGCCTTTAATCCCAGCACTCGGGAGGCTGAGGTAGGAGGAGAGTTGTGAGTTCGAGGTCAGCTTGGGCTACAACGCGAGCACAAGGCTGGCCTGAGGTACACAGTGCAACCCTGCCTCAAAAAAACCAGGGCTGGGAGTTTGGTTCAGCAGCTTATGCGCCTGCCCAGCAGGTACAAGATTGTGAGTTCAATCCCCGGTGCCTCAAAAAAAAAAAAAAAAAAAAAATCACACTGTGATTGCCTTCAGAGCCAAAATTGTCAATATTTTCTGTTTTAAACTGCTTCATAGAAGAATATAAATATTTCAGAAGTTTTTCTCCTTATTATATATTTTTACTCAGGATTTATATTGAAGAATGTAGTTTTCTAAAGTGTATTGTTGCTTTTCCATTGTTTTAAAATATCAAACTATTAGACAGACAAAACTGTTGACTATTTTAGGTAGTTACTATTTACTTTGAGAATTCTATGATGCTTTATTTCATTGTTTCTTAGTATAAATTCTCATTGTAAACTCAGAAAGATTACCCATGTAAAGAAAAATCAAAGTAAAAATATCAGGTACTATTGTGATGTTTTTCTTTCCAATATTTTTTGAAGTGGAAACACAATTAGACACATGGATATTCCATATTCTCTGATGTTATTATTCATTTACCCTATATTTATATTTTATTATTTCAAACATTGTGAGGTATAAACATATTTTTCTCAGTATTAGTACCTGTAATTAGAGTTACTAATGACTACTACAACTTCTTTATCTACAGTCTAGAAAAAAAAAAAACAGGGTAAGCTATGTTCAATGGAAAATTAAAGGAGTTAAGTGTGTACAATAAAGAGGCTAATGAATCATTTTCTCTTCATTCACTGTGTTAGAAGTCAGCTCTTCTGAATGCTTCTTGTTCTTAGCGATTGAAGCTCTCTAATTCCTAAGTCTCCTTGACTTTTCACAATAGAGCTAAAAGTGTTTTCTGGACTGTAACTCCAAATCAACTTACTTTTAGATCAAAAGAGAACAGAAGGTTAGCTACTTTATAATCAGCATACCACAGGAAAGAGATGCTTCTCCAAGAGGTGGGTTTAAGAATTCTCCAAGACAAGTGAAAATCAGTGTGGGTAGGAGCTCATTCTCCTTGAAGTTCATTATGCTTTTCACTGACTGTGAAACGTAAGAGTCTTAAGACACAGGTTTCCTATGAGGAACAATTACAAAAAGGTTTGTTTAGGCTCTACTCTAGGTTTTGGTAAAAAATAAAAAAAGAAGATCATCGCACCAGCAGCCTCCTCTCAGTATATGAGGGTATGAAACTGAAGGAGAATCCTCCCTATAATTCCTAATTATGATATGACTAGTAGCAATATATAATATACTTAGCAGTTACTATTTCTTTTACACGTATTCCTTCTTTTGTCCTCAAAAATGCCCCTTGAAGTAGGAACTGTTACTATCAACTTTATTTGAAAGATATGGCAAGTACGGGATTGACTGTTCATGTTTTAGTCCTAAACAGAGCATGGATGGCCTTGATTCTCTCATCAATAATTTCCACAAAATGCAAACAGCTTTGAAAAATGATTTCCATCAGTGACCAGATTCAACAGTGGCTAACTGCTCCCCCAAGCTTCCTTACACTTCCCACAGATGCAATATGCTTTCACTTGACCCATATATAATAATATATATAATGGCAGTAGTGAGCACCTCCAAAATCTTTTGCAAGCTAAGTAGAGAAGGACCCTGATTTTTTTTATTTTTAATTAAAAAAAGAATAAAAGCAATGATACAGAGTTTCAAAACCAAATAATAGGAGATAACAATGGTTACACATTGCAAATTGTTATCTTCAAAATAGTTGCTCAGATTACAAGATAGAGTAATAGAGCCGGTCGTGGTGGCACAGGCCTTTAATCCCAGCCCTCGGGAGGCTGAGGTAGGCGGAACGTTGTGAGTTCGAGGTCAGCTTGGGCTACAATGCGAGCGCAAGGCCGGCCTGAGCTACATAGTGCGACCCTGCCTCAAAAAAGCCAGGGCTGGGAGTTTGGCTCAGTGCCTTAAGCACCTGCCCTGGTAGGCGCGAGGTTGTGAGTTCAATCCCCGGTGCCGCCAAAAAAAAAAAAAAAAAAAAAAAACAAGATAGAGTAATAAAAATTCATTAAACAATGAAAGCATAAACCATTGTTTTTGTTGAATTAATAGAGATTAATAGTGTAATTATCTATCATATACATCTATATCTATATCTATATTCCCTTCTTTCTTTTCTCCTTTCCCTCATCCCAGTTGATCATTACTTTTGAGCATTTTCTTCCCCTTTCACTTTCACAATATCTATTTTGCATTTGGATCTTATTTACTCTTTCAGTTTTTTACACTAGCGAGACAATGAGATGGACCCCTATTTATGGTCAGACTTCTATGTTAAGTTAAAATGTCGGTGTCAAGAGTAAAACACAGAAAAGACATGCACAGAAACCCTGATAGCACGTGCACAACTGACACTGGGCCCCATGTACATTTCCCTTTTTGTCTATATAAGCTTTGCTCCTTCAGTCCTTAGGGAACATCCAGTGACCCTGTCCCATGTGCTGTTTTCCTTATGTTCAAGCATAAAATACAAGGAAGCCTCATTCAAACAGTGTTGCTTGGCTTTTTGTGATTTGTATAATTAATTGAGCAAAAGAATCCAAAACTGAGGTAGTAACACCAAGAGCTCTTAACAACATTAAGCTAGGAAGGCAAGCAGAGTTTGAATATGAACAATCTAGCTTCTGGATCTGGTTTTCCCAATTTCTGAAGAAAACTGAGTACACGCTTCTGTGGCAATGGTCAGCTATGTCTTT
The DNA here is from genome assembly GCA_004363535.1 of Dasyprocta punctata. NCBI lineage: Eukaryota > Metazoa > Chordata > Mammalia > Rodentia > Dasyproctidae > Dasyprocta > Dasyprocta punctata. The sequence goes on along the minus strand of RJWM01052480.1, from coordinate 4,685 downwards.
TTTTTTTTTGTCTAAAACACAATTCAATCTCTTTCTAGATGTGCAATAAATTTATGTAATCACTCTTAGTTTACTCATTTTAGAATTTATACAAAATTAGTTAGCACTAAAGCAGATAATATAGGTAAAATAATGAGTTCATTTCCTATCACAAACAAAATATTTGATAAATGAAAACCATTATTATTACTACTACTGCTTTTGTTATCATTATCATAATAGGATAGATTGACAAGGATAAGACCGATGAGTTTATTAGGAGGGATGTTAGAACTGATTTTTGCAAGACTGGAAGTAATTTTCCTGGGAAGAACAATAGATGTTTAACTTGAAGTATCCTTGTCTATCATACTGGATAAAGCTGAAAACAGATGTGGAATATAAACACATGCACAAAACATGCCATACCAGGGCAGATTTTTACATGTGTTGTCCTTAGAGTAATGTCAATCAAAGAAGGTTGTGTCTATAAAGATTCAGTCTGTTTTGAAGGGAGCCAAAAGTTCGGCTGCATCTATGCGTAAATGCAAATTAATATGCAGAGTCCTGTATAGTCGATGTGGTATGTGAATATAGCCAAGAAAGGAAAAACAAAGCAATAAATGTTTTCATCTCCTCTAGGTATACACAAGTTTGAAAAGTTTTGAAACAGTAAAAATCACATCATTAGACGTAACATGAATTTCTATCATTACCAGTTTCCTGCTACCACATTAAGTAAAAGTGGTAACATCTGTTCTCTATGCAGGTAGCTGCATTTCCCATGTAGGGCAATTGGATCCCCACCAGTTTAGCAATTCAGCTGCCTACTTATCTTCAAGTGCATCTTTATTCAAATCTTGTTGATATATAGAAATACATTTTCTCACTTTCCATTACCACCAGAAATATTTTTCATGAGTTCTAACATGCATTTACAAATACAAAGCATTATTCACAAATCACTATTTCATTGATCATTTTCTCATAAAGTTTTCTTTGAAAAATTTCTGGTCAATGGAAATTCGTAAATTGTCTTTACTATAATCATAGACTATATTATGTGTTTATTTATAATTTTATTAATAATGTCTTATATGCCTATTATGACCTTAATTTCATGTATTTAATAGTGCATCGTGTTCATAGGATAACATCATTTCTCAACAACATGAAGGGGTAAATTGCATATTGTAACTGAGTTGATTTATGACTTACCTTTTGATTTAAAGTTACTCTCTGCTCAGTGTACTTGTTTAAAGATTTTTTATTTCTTTAAATTTTATTTTTAGAAGAAGAAAAATAGAAATAAAATAAAACCTTTTCAAATCAGGATAATGGGAGAATAACAGTAATTAATACATTGTGCATTGTTATCTTCATAGTAGTTACTCAGAATACAAGATATATGTGTGAAATAAACCCCAGACTTAGTTCACCAAAAAGAAAGATTTGTGCTTAGTGTACTTACTGCCAGTTTCAGGAATTATTCTAAGTGTTGTCCATTCCTTTGGGAGAGAGTTTACCATGTGTTAGTCTTGAATAATCTATATGTACACACTTTAACTTATACACAAGGCTATATTTACGAGCTTGTAACATGATGAGAAAATGTCTTCTGTATTTTTAAAGTTTTCTTTCTTTCTTTTTTTCCTGCTTTTCTTTAGGTCCTCATCATCTCTAGCCTCAAGTCCATCCTCTGGTGACAGAGATGTTCTAATTATATCATCACTGTAGTTGGAACTGCTGGTTCTAAGAGGTATGGAATTTTCTTCCAAAGGAAAGAAATGCTCTTTTGGGGAGACTGTGTTTTAAAGTAGTGAATCCAGAAAATTGGAGGACTTGGCATTATCTGAGAAATTACAATCTTCTAGTGTTCCAATTGGTTTTCTCCTCACTAGTCTCAATTGCCCTCCCACAGGTACACAATGGCTAAGTTAAATTTGCTGAAATATGACTCTTGGCTCTCAGTGGAATCATTTTGGCTACCTTGTATATTTCAAGCACCTAAGGTTTATATTATAATCATTCATTATTTATACTTCTATCCCACTTTTTTGCCCTATTCTAAATAGAGTATATTGAGAAAATTTGATTGTTATCTTCCATGCCCATATCAAAAATTGTATGTTACTCACAAGTATTTGAATTTTGTGACACTAGTCCATTTTACATTACAGTTTTAGGAATTTTAATCATAAGAAGTTTGCTCTATTTGGTTTAAAACCTGTAACCATGAGCTAATTCTTTTCATTCCTGTGATCACTATTCTTAAGTAGAGGGCAACAGGTGGCTAATTTTGGTGTGACTCACCTATGATTTAAGGGCAATAATTACGTGCATTTAAGCCTACAAAAGACTTATGAGACAGTTATCACTTTCATTTCACAGAAAGGTCATCAAAGTTCTGAGAATTGACTGAGACTTAGAAGTTTATCACTATTGATCCCGTAATCCATCTTTTTGAAGGAAGCTGACTAGATACTCTTTTTAAAACTACAGATAAGAAACTTTTAATTTGTGCGCACAACATTACCTAAACATGATCTTAATATTATATCAGAGTTCTAGTCACAGTAGATTGGATATTCTTGAATAAGTCATAGAATGTGATTAATATATCAATGCATTGTTTATTTCTCTCTAACAATTGCCTAGTGAGTTTTGTGTACACATATTTGTGCAATACATACTAGAACTGAAGGCAGGTAAAATGCAATTTACAGCATTTCATTATTTATATTAATATAACTCTTTTTGTTACCACTGAGGCAACTTGGTTCTACAAGGCAAAGACAAATAATAATCTCAGACTTTTGCTAGAATGAAGCTGCTTTCATATTTGCAAATGTAAATGCTGCCAGGTGTTCAGCTCCCTTGTTCTAATAAATAAATAATTAGGAAACATGATTAATATGAAGCCTCACTATCTGGCTGTGCTGAGAATTCTTGAAAAGCAATGTAGGGAACTGATTTGGAGGGCAGAATGTATTCTTGATAGGGTGTTTCCGAGTGATCTTTGCAAGAAGAGCATCACATGATCTGTGAGTCCTCTTTGGGGACAGAAGAGAATTACAGACAGGTCAGAGGTAAACAATGATCTTTTTAGTTACTAGGCATAGAAGTTAGAAGAAGCATCATCCACAATGTATATAGTTTGATGCAGTTTTGTCCAGAGTCTAACTAGACTTTGTACTTAAATACGTCACTTTCAAGATATGTGGACTTTTGTAAGTTAACTAGCTTTTCCTATCTTCCATTTCATCAGCTTTTTAATGAGTACACTACACCTGCTTCAATTATAAATATTGAAATATTTTTTGAACATCCAAATAGCTGCAATAGAAGCCTCTTCTCAAATGATAGTCATTTAGCACTTACTCTCTTTATCTGAGAAATTAAAATCATGTTCACAAAATAATGTATTTTATATTCCCTTATTAGAACAATGCAGTGTTCATCAGCATATTAAAACCTCTTAAAAATTCTGCAGTAATGAAGTTTGCATAATTTTAAGTTAATAATCTAATACTTACTAGACCACAAGAATTTAAATAATCATTTTTCTAAAAACACTTGAAGAAATAAGGTCCTGTCTTAGGGAAAATTGTGATAAATAATAAGTTGCTATTTTGATAAAAACTATAATATTTATAATGACATATGAACTTTTCACTTTGACTGAGGCAGAAATTTGGGGAAACAAATCAATATCTTAAAAGAATCTAACAAAGTTATCAATATAGAATTCTATAAACCTACAGTAGCTTTGGTAACTTGTGGCAATCTGAATCCTTTATTCAGATTTTTTGCTTTGTACTTAGTTGTGACTTCTTTGGGGGTTAAGGGAGGAGTAGATATTTACAAATGGAAATTGAAACTCCCAAATGATTTTTATCTATGAAGCAAAAGGAAGATTTTTTAAAAATGGATGAAAAATTCTTCCCACCCCTTGTGACATAAGTATTTCTTATGAGATTTATTTCTGTAGTTCTAAAGTCTGGTAGTTATTTTTTGTTTGTTTGTTTGCTTTGCAATGTGGTTTTTGGCATACAACAGAGTATTACAAATAAAGTGAAATCGCAGACTGTGGATCCAAATGTCTGCACACTGGAACTGATCATCTCTTGCATTTGTTTGGAAACTACCAGTCACCAAATACACAAGTATATTCTTGCAGGACTTGACTTGATGCAGAGTGAATCATGTAAAAACATGGCTCAATTTATCAATTGTCGTCAGGTGTTCCAGCAGAAGTACAGGATAGATAAGCAAGTTTCAGCCCATCAGATCAAATCCAGACCAGGAAGACCCAGGTAGACTACTGGGTTACTGGAAATCATAAAGGGTTAAGTGTTTAAGTTGAGTAAGTTTCCATTTTGTTATTCAAATCATCCTCCTTACTTTTAAAATGAATATACTGAATGGTACAACTTGTAGTGTATAGATACAGGCAAACTATTGAATTATCGTCACTGCAGAATAATAGACGTATGCACTTCTTTTTAAAATTTCCTTGTGTGTTTCCTACAAAATTTTTGAGATCTAACCTCTTACTATGTTTTTAACTCCAGAATATTATATTATTTTAATATGAAGGCATTATATTTTACATACAATTTGTAGAGGTTACACACTAGCATGACTGATACTTTATACAATTATCAGATTTTTTTATTCATTGTCCTTCTTTTCTAACCCTCTGT
>RJWM01052479.1:0-10055 GCA_004363535.1 Dasyprocta punctata | reverse complement strand
GCGGACTTTTATAAGACAAAGATGGAATGATGAATTAAAACTATTGAGAAACAATAAAGGACTTCAAAGCAAGACAATAGCAAACCCAAAATGGCTACCATAATATATCTTGCTATCTTTGAAATAGCTGCCCATGCCATCAGATTTAACAAAATCAGCATTCATTGTTTTGTTTTTCTTGGTTCTATTCTGTTCTGTTTTGTTTGATCTTTACTATATGAAAGTATCTGCAGCTATTTTGAGGACAACAAGAGGCATTATGGTGACCATTGTTGATTTCATATTATTTTGAAGTCCTGTGTCACTTACACTGGTTTGTTTTGATTGACTTTATTCTGTTTTGTTTTGCTTGGTTTTAATCTCCTTAAAATAAAAAAAATTTAGACTAAAGTAAAAAAAGAAAAACTATTGTGAGACAAAATGAAATTGAGCTTACCACATAGCTAAAGGTACTCTAGGTATATGGAATCATGTTTTCCAATTGAGAGAGGAGCTGGGAGTGTAAAGAGACAGATTTCACTAAAACCGAGGAAGTGAAGTGAACTATATTACTGAAGAAATGTAGTCATAGGAGAGGCTATGATTTTTTTCCTTTTTTTTTTTTTTTTTTTTTTTTTTTTTTTTTTTTTTTTTTTTTTTTTTTGGTCCTGGAGATTAAACTCTGAGACTTATGTCTTTGAGGCAAGTACTTTACCCATGAGCTACATCCCCAGCCTGAAGCAATGATTGTAACTTTTTTAAGTCTAAATATTTCAGTAATTTAACACAAGGAAATTAATTTTTTACTCACAGGTACACACACATTATTTTTTGACAGGATACGGTCCTCTCCATTAAATTTGGATGTAATAATGCTTTGAAGTCCTGTGACCTGAAAATGAGTTCACATTATCACACTCATCCACCCTGAGAAAAATGGTGGAACAAAAACAGCATATTTGCAATAAAAGTTCCCTGCTCAGAAAGGACAAAATGGGAGTTAGAGATGTTGAAAATGCTTCGTGTATTTATTGATAACTTGTACTTCTCTGTGTTCTATAGAACAGATACCATCCTTCCAGACTGTTGTCATGAAGGCTCTGCTTTGGCAATGGGGTCAATTCCTTCATTCCACACTGATCGTGTCTTTGAGAACTCCCATAGTGCCTGCAAGGAATATTTTCCTCATTTTCATCATTGTTCCTGTTCACCCAAGTTTCTAAGCCTAAAATTTTCTTCAAGACTTGAACACTCAGTGACTTTGTCAAGTTCTTTGTTTCTTTAAAATTACTTCTCACAAAATCATACTAAGTACCTGATTCATTTGCTTCCAGTTGGTCCCATGTATTAGTAACTATACCTACTCAAAGTGTTTTCTTAGACATATTTATATTTCATTGAACCTCAACCTCATTGAAGTTCATGAATGAATGAACACACTTTCGCAGAGCTTTCTCTGTGAGTCAGAAACTTCATTCAGCACTTACTGCATATAATACAAAGTCATAAAAGACAATGATCTCATATAGCAAGAGGAAATACAATTGGGTGTGAGAACGTGTATGCAAATAAAAATGAAAATTTAAGGTATTCTTTCCACATTGAACGAGAGACATACATAATACTTCATGCAACTTCAGTGTAGTATATGATCACTGAAGTGATAAGAGGTAATGGGACATTGGCCTAACATGAAGCCCAGAATTCAGAAAGGCAGGAAAGATTTGAAGACTTATGCATAGCCATTAGAAATGACAGGAATGCAGTCAGCAAGATATAAAATACTTAGTCTGTTGAATGGATAATTCTGCTGGCATCGAGAGTGTATTCATGTAAGAGAGTAACACAAAAAGAATTTCAATGAAACAAAGAAGAATCAGGTTTTGGTTAACCTTAGTGTCAGTCAAGCAACACTGAGCAGAAAGTTATATATTGAAAAATATTGTGGAGATGAGAATAGACTCTGGTTAGAGAAAGACAGTTACATATGTATCTGAAGCATGGCTCTGATTCTGTCTGCTATACTCTTCATACAACTTGTTGAATCTGTCCAAGTCAGTTACCTGGTCAGTTCTGTACAAAGGAAATGTTTCTACTTACCTTATAGGATTTTAGTAGATTCAGTGAGTTACATCATCTAAAGAATTTTGCATATTACCTTGATGACATTGAGTGATAGAAATAGCTATGCAAAACTACGGAGTCTTTAAAAAGAGCAGTGGTTACCAGGAGTAAGAATGAGGGAGAGATTAATTCACAGAGCACAGAAGAATTTTAGGGCAGTGAAACTATTCTATGTGACACCAATTATGTTTACCTGACATTATGCAATTATCAAAATCCATAGAGTGCTTACAACATCAAAGGCGAACACAAATTTAAAGGATGAGCTTCCAAAGTGTCGATGAAGGTTCATCAGTTGTAACAAAGGTACTATTCAGCTGCAGGATGTGACTAGTAGAAAAGATTTTTCATTTGTGGAAGTAGAAGATTTATGGAAACCCTGTACTTTGTGTTTGATTTTTCTGTGAACTTAGAGCTAGTTTAAAAATAAAAACCATTTAAAAAGATAAAAATAAAAATTTTTAAAAAAGGATTACTATCACTACTGACTAGTAAAAATAACTGACTGGTTGAGGTAAGAGATTTTTTAATAGAGTCCAGTTGCTGTAATGTCATTAGAAGAATTGATTTTCTAGACTCACAAAAGTTTTCAAGAAGGAAATTACATTTTACTTTGATTTCCAGGAAAGGCTTCATAATTATTCATATCTTGTTTTCAGTTGTGCAATCACTATGATAATTTCTTTTCTGCAACAAAGGAAATGATTTATTTCTGGAACTATCTAAATTGATGTAACTAATGTGTATTTTTTTTTTATCTTTCTCATTCTACTGTATATCAAAAATGTCCTGTAAAGATCTTAAAACAAGGGCCGGGAGTTTGGCTCAGTGCCTTAAGCGCCTGTCTAGCAGGTGTGAGGTTGTGAGTTCAATCCCCAGTGTTGCAAAAAAAACAAAAACAAAAACAAAAAAACAACAAATCTTAAAACATAATTTCCTTCCCACACCCCTCCATTCTCCTATGCCAAGGCATTATGTGTCCTGGCAGCTCAATAAATCTTTTCACCCTAATGATAGGGAACACTATACATTCCTTTCTTAGTTTCATAAGGGCCTTAGTTTAACTCTTTATCATATTTATATTATTTCCCAAAAGATCAGATTTCTATGTGGATGCAGATTAGTTTAGGATTATACTATCATACTGAATAAAAGAAGAGTATACTTGATAAGATAGATATAAGAATATACTTGATAATTTAAGGTACAAAATATCCCTTCATTATATTATACCTTTACAAAACTTCCATCTATTACTGGAATAAGAAATAAATACATATGAAGACTCAGAATGAGACAGACTAGAAGCATCAGACTCTCATTATTTCCCCTGCCAGGTAGAGGGAGGGATATAGCTTGGCCAGCACCCTGCCTCCCCCCATTTCCTTTTGTCCCCTTTGCACCCCAATTTGCAAATGGGACAGTTTGCTTCAGTGTCCTCTTTGATTATCAATCCAACATGAGTGTACTCAGCGTAGTGCCCTATCTCCAACCCCAGCCACTTTAGAGAATACCTTTGCGTTTTTGAAGGATTCTGCATGACTCAGATCCTGAAGGGAAGGATCTAGGGGCCTTATTTGTATATCTAGCATTCATAGCAAGCTTTTGGTTCCCACCCTCACTGAAACAGGTCTGCACCTGCTATATAAGCTGCATACCCCAGCTGTATGTAGTATGAGGACCTGGATATAGGAGTAAACATGATCTTCCTTAAATACTATTTTCATGGCAAAAAAAAAATACAGTTTGCATATGTTTTGTGTGACCTGTACAATGATCTAAAATTTACTTTAAATGGTATAAATCTGGGAATTCACACATAAAATATGCTTGAAAAGCCAGAAGGTAAGACAGCATTGTGCCAAGCAGTTGGATTGCATGTCTGGTGGTGTTGGAGTTCTGGTTTTTCCAGTGTGCTATGTTCCTTGTCACTCCTTATTAGCACCACACATTTCATCCACTTTCTTTGGTTCTCTGGTCCCTATAGACTGTATTTATATGATCTCCCACTTTTTTCACAAAATATAATACTCTTCATATTTATGTAGACAGTATGAACACAAAGAATGATGTTTGAATTTTTTTTAATTATTACAGTAAAAGATACATTGTCATTAATGTCCTCCAAATACTCTGCCTTGGTTCAAACACACTTATCCCATAACTCTTGCCACTTTTTGAAGCAGTCCTGGAAGTCCTTTCCCAGATTGTCTTTAGTTGTGCTGTTGTGGTTGCCACAATGTACCAAATTCATTCAAAATGTTAACCTTTCATGGTCTCTTAGACTTTGGGGAAAAGACAGAAATCTTACAGTACAAGATCTGGTAAATAAGATGGATGAAAGCACACTGCAATGTTTTTATAAATCTGCCTTTTTGTTGACTGGCACTTGGCAACAGCATTCGCTATATTTTTTATCACACGTCATAAAGACATTCACAAAGAGGTCTTTCAGAACTGCTTCCAAAAGTGGCAAGAACATTGGGGTAAGTATGTGAATCTAGGAAGAGTATTTTAAGGGGAATTAATCACAATATGTCTTTTATTCTTTTTTATTTAAACACACCGTATTTTTGGATCAGCTCTCATATGGGAATAGAGACATACAACAAATAAATTTGGGTAATTACATTTGAGTTCCAATTAAGTATAAAATCTGAAAATAAAAGTTAGATCTATTGAACTCATCATGTTAAAGTCATTATACACTGAAAGTTTTGAATTTTTTCTCACTGCCAATGCTTCGATATCATGTTGAGGCCTTCTCAAAACTCATTTGGGAGAGAAAAAGTGTAAAACTCCACACACTTGAGAATTAGTTTTTGCTGAATCTGTGGTGGCAGCTATATTTTAAAATTATGATCCCATGATAATAAAAATATTAATTCTTTCATCAAACATCAGCTATAGTTACATATATGATTATATTAGACAGTTTGTCTTTCCCTAATTGTATATAGTATTATTTCTTACATTGCTTGGAATCACTACTGTTAAGGCACTGCAGTGTATTTTTGTACATTTCAAAGCCATAATCCATTGCAAAAGGTTGCTCTCAGTAGATAGTAGATATTGACAGTTTCATTCACAGAAGAGGAAAACCAAGGCACCGAAGACTTGACCCTTGCCCAAGGTCACAGAACAGTTAAGTGGCAAAACTAGAAAAACAACCTACATATAGTCTCTAACTTGTATCTGAACTCTATCCAACACCTGCCTGATCTTTCTGCTACGGTCTTTACTTTTTCCCTTTATACTGCAAACACAAGTGTTACTCTCTAGAACAATGATGGTAATAAGTTTAATCAGGGCTCATTCTAACAGGCTTACAGATGTCAACAAATGTGGGATTTCACAGTTTGCATAGCTTTTTTGCTGATGTCTCCAGAATCCTTTTTCATTGAAATTCATTTGTCACTTCTTGAAAAACCACTTGTTACAATGGAATTTCACTGGAAAATTCCACTTTTAAATGTTGGTCATAACTAAATTTTGTATTTGGAGATGGGTCAAATCATCTGTGAAAATAATAATTCTGCTACCATAGATAATTAAGATTCATAGCCCAATTATGAAATACTCACTGTTACGGGAAGGTTTCAGATTTCTCACCACTAAGTATGATGGTGTTAAGTTTCTCACCATTAAGGTAGATGCTAGCTGTAGATTTTTACAGATATCCTTTATCAACAAAGAAATTCATACCACCTCTATTCTTAGTTACTGAAAGTTTTTATTTAATTGTGTGTGTTGAATTTATCAAATGGTTTTATTTGCATATATTAATATAATCATGTGATTTGTATTCTTCAGCCTGTAGAGGTGACAACCTATTCTAGTTGATTATTGAATGTTGAGCCAGTCCTGTATACCTAAGATTATTAATTATTGATTCAATTTCTTTAAGAAATATAGGCCTATTCGGGTGATTCATTTCTTTTTGAGTAAATTTTGACAGGTTATGCCTTTCAAACAATTTGTCCACTACATCAATATTATCAAATATGTACATATATTCCTTCATTTTCCTTTTAATGTCCATGGACTTTGTAGTGATGTGCTTTCACTTTTTATATTAATAATTTGTGCCCTCTCTTTTTTCTTGTTATTCAAAGTTCCAACTTTTGTGTTGGTTAATTTTCTCAATTGTTTTCAATTTCATTGATTTTTGCTCTAATTTTTATTATTTCTTTGCTTATTTTGGATTTAATTTGCACTTCTTTCAGTTTCTTAAACTAGTCTTAGGTTATCGATTTAAGTCTTTCTTCTTTTCTAATATATGTAATCAACATTATAAATATACTTCTAAGCTGTGCTTTCACTGCCTTCCACAGAGTTTATATTTTCATTTTCATTTAGTTCAGTCATTTTGTAATTTCTTTTAAAAATCCTTCTTTGATCCACATATTATTTATAAATCTTCTGTTGAGTCTCTAAGTATTTTCGTATTTTCCAATTATCTTTCTGTTATTAACTTTTTAAAATTGTACTGTAGTCTATGAACAGACATTATATATTTATTACTTCAAATTTCTGTTTTTAAATATTTTATGGCCAAGAATGTAGTCTATTTTGATGAATGATAAATGTAAGCTTGAGAATATGTATACTGTCTCTGTTGGATGAGATACAGGTATTCACTATAATCAGTTGGTTAATGGTGATTTTAAGTTTAACTCCATCCTTACTGATTTTCTTCCTGTTGGAGCTGTCCATTTCTGATAGAGAAATGGAAAAGACTTCAACTGTAGTACTAAATTCCTCTGTCTCTTCTTGTAGTTCTATCACTTTTTGCTTCACACATGTTGATGCTGCTGTTGGTTTCACACATACTTAGAACTATTTTTGTTTGTTTGTTTGTTTTTTGGCACCAGGCATCGAACTCACAACCTTGCACCTGCCAGACAGGCACTTAAGTCACTGAGCCAAACTCCTGGCCCTATTTTTTTTGACGCAGGGTCACACTATGTAGCTCTGGTCAGCCTTGCACTCGCGTTGTAGCCCAAGCCGGCCTCAAACTCACAACGCTCCTCCTACCTCAGCCTCCCAAGTGCTGCATACTTAGAATTTTTAACATCTCCTGGAGAAGGTACTCTTTGTTGTTAAGTAATTCTCTTCTATATTCCTGATAAGTTCACTAAAGTCTCTTCTTTGTGAAATTTATGTAGCAATTTGTGCTTAATTTTGATTAATGCTAGCACAGCATTTTCTCCCTCATCTGTTTCTTTAATCCATGTGTGTCTTGACACTTAAAATGAGTTTCTTATAAACAACATACAATTGGTCTTGCATTCTTCTATACTTTAACAACCCTTGTGTTTTAACTGGTGCATTTAGATAATTGATGTTTAAAATGTTTATCTATATAGTTGTATTAGCTACCATTTTTGTTCTGTCTTTGTTTTTTGCTTCTACTTCTGTTATCTCTTCCTTTATTGGCACTTGTGGTTTTTATTGAATATTTCATATGATTCTATTGTCTTTTCCTAACATATCTGTTATACTTCTTTTAAAAATATTTTAATGATTGCTCCAGAGTTCACACTATGCATTTTTAATTATTCCAAGTCTAATTTCAAATAATACTCTATCACTTAGTAGATAGTTTTAGTACATTCGAAAAACAGAATTGTTTTACCCATCCTTTCTGTTCATTGTATCGATATCACTCATGTCATTCATGCATAAACATACAAACATTAACATAATATATATGTACATAATTGAACATACTGTTGTTATTACTTTGAACACACTGTCATCTGTTAGATTAAGAATAAAGAAATAAAAAGATTTCATCCTTCTTCATTGTTCTTCTTTTTTTCCCAATTTTAGTTCTTAGTTTCTAATCTATATAATTTTCCCTCCGTCTGAAGAAATTATTTTAGCATTTCTTGCAAGGAGAGTAGATCTATTTGCAACAAATGCTCTCACGTTTGTCTATCTGAGAGAGTATCTATTTTTCACAGGGTACAGAATTCTACATTGGTGCAACTTTTTCTCTCATCCTTCTATTTCTCTACACTCTCTTCCAGTACTCATCTTTTCTGAGGTAAAGTCAGATGACTTTTATCTTTGTCCTTTTCTATGTAAGGTGGATCTTTGCCCCTGGCTTTTTTCAGGATTTCCCTTTTACATTTTAATCTCTCTTTTTTTGGAAATTATATGCCTGGATATAGTTTCTTTCTTTGTTTGGTTTGAGATGTTTGTTGTTTTGTTTTGTTTCTGTGGGTTTGTTTGGGGTTGTTTTTCTTTCTTGTATCCATCCTGCTTACTTCCCTTGAGCTTCCTAGTTCTGTAATTTGGGTTTGAACATTACTGAGTGTGTAGAAATTCTCAGATCTTGTTTCAAACATTTCTTCTGTTTATTTCTTCTACTTCTAGTATTCCAGGTACATATTTAAGTGTTTATTACACTTTATCTTAATCACTCTTTCTCATTGCAGAAGCACAAAATATGACATCCACAATTTAAAGAAGGAGAAGTTTATTTTAGCTTACATTTCAGTCAGTGGTCAGTCAGCTCCAAAAAATGAACAGCATAACACAGAGGAGTGGTGAGCAAAAAACTGCTTGTATCATGTCAATCAGAAAGCAGAGAGAGAAGAAAAGAGCCAGGAAAGGAGATACACCCTTCCTGGTCACCCTCCCAGTGATCTACATCTGCCAACAGCAAGTCAATTGTATTGCCCCAAAAGCCCTACCTCTGAGCACATGAAGACTTCAGGGACCATCCCTAACATAAACTAACATATTTCATGTACTTTCCTGCAGCTCCTGATATTCTACTCTGTTTTCTTTGGTTTTTGTTTTCTTTGATTTTCAAGATTGGTGGTTTCTGCAGAAATATCCTCAAGTTTAGAGATGCTCTTCTCTTCAGCTATTCCAGTCTATAAATAAACCCATCAAAAGCATCCATCCTTTCTGTACCAGTGTTTTTGCATTCTATAATTTCTTTTAAATTTATTCTCAGAATTTTTATCTCTGTGCTTACCTTGCCTGTCTGTTCTTGAATGCTGTCATAGTGTCTACTTTATCCATTACAACCTTAGGAATCACAATTGTCTCAAATCCACAGTCTGATAATCACAGTATCTTTACCATGTTTAGTTCTGATGGTCGCTCAGTCACATCAATGTGTTTTTGGCTCTTCATATGGTTTTATTTTTTTTCTTAATAGCCTGACATAATAAATGAGGTAGAAGAAACTGCTATCAATATGCCTTTAGTAATATGGTGAGGTGTTGAGGAAGATAATTGTTCTATAGCCTTACAAGGTTTCAGTCTTTTAATAAGAATATGCCCCTGGCTGGACTATGAACTTTACTGGTGCTTCTCAATTTCTCTCTGACCCACATAGGTGAGACAGGAGAGTTAAGGTGGGCTGAAACTGGGTATTTCCTTCTTCAAGGTCTCGAACACTACAATAATGCTCCAGTGGTTTTGGCTTTGGTCAAGCCACTAGGACTGGAGTTGTTGGAAAAAACCGAGGTCTTTTGGTGCATTTCAAATGGTTCTTTTTCTCCTGGCTCCCAATTCCCTACCAAAAGCAGAAGGATGGTTTTGTCTGATATTTACCATGAAAACCTGGTTGACCCACTGGAGGTAGAACACAAAACTGTGGGGAATCCCTAATAAGTTTGTCCCCCTGTAGGTTTTAACCTCCACAGTGACATTTTTTTCCTAAAAACAAAGTCAGCTTTCCATTTCATTCTTTCTACTTTTATAGTACTATATCTTTTATTTACTGTGGCCATGTTCCACATTTCTTCTTTCTTTTATTTTTAGTTATTGGCTCCTATATGTATTAGATTTCTCTTTTTTAAAATTCTGCTAGATTTGGTGGAGCTTGTTTGACTCTATGGCTTAATATTTTTTACAACATTGGAAAATTATTTTACTCCTCCAAATTTTATACCATCTATTTTTCCTCTGGCTTTTTTTTTTTTTTT
>RJWM01052478.1:0-10099 GCA_004363535.1 Dasyprocta punctata | reverse complement strand
CTTCACTGCTGTTTTGAGAAAAAGACTATTACAGAGCAACAGCAGAAGCAGGCTAACCAATCAAGGGGCTGTTATACTAACCCAGGTCAGGGATGGCAGTGGCCAGTGCCCGGGTAATGGGCACAATGGGAGGAAGAAGAGGTCAGGTCATAGGTGCATCTTGAAGGATAGGCCAAAGAGGTTTGTGGACAGGTTGCCTGGGGTATGATCATGGCCAGTTAAAAAAAAAGCCAACCAGGAGACCTGCAGGGCGGACTGAGGGCTGCGAACTTGGGAGATAAAAGGAGGCTTCCATGCCCATTGGCTGGTTGGGGTCAGGGGAGCAAAGCAGTAAAAGGTCATTTTGAGGGTCCCCAACCCCTGGAGAAGAGCAAGTGGTCAGAGGTCGCCCCGTGACAGTCACCCCCAGTGCACAGCCCAGCCTCCTATTGGGGGAAGAAAGGACCTATTTTAATTTTCTTCTCAGGCTACCATATGACAAAGGAGAAATACCACCCAGCATTATTATCTTTCAGAAAATACTCTCCGGAGCCATAAAAAGGGAAATACAGTGAGGCCAGACCACGGAGGCCGCCCCTAAATCAGGAGCTTCTAAATTACCCCGGTGGTGCTCTCTAATTCCTCTGGATGAAAACATTAAAGATGACAATGTCCCTTTAAATCAAACACCCCGGGAGTTGCTGTAAACAGTCCATGGGCTTTCTTTTTTTCTTTTCCATCGTGCAGGTTTTTTGTCTCTTTTCACCTTGTAATAAAATATAAATCATAACTCGTGGGGGCAGGCTCTACCAAGCAAGCTGTGAACACGGGTTTTCTGAAAATGAAGGTGTTTTCTTAATGGGAGTCATCTCATCCCAGGGAATGTGAGAGCCTCGTGTGATGAGTCTGCTACTTAACTTCACACTCTTTTTCTATTTTATTCCCAGGCTGGCCCCGGGCTGGCTGTGGCACCGCTTGGGTAAATCCGATCCCGGGAAGCTGGGGCTGCCTCTCTGGCCTGGTCTCGGGCTGTGCGGTCCTCAGCGTGCAGGCCGAGGCAGACCAGGGCTGGAGGGGACCCTGCCGTCTGAGCTCCTGCACCCCAGACAACCCAGAAGCAGTGCGGGCACCCCAGGGCAGAGCAGCCTGTGCTGCAGAGCCTCAAAAAAGTAGACTCGTTTCTGGGCTCTGGGGCGGGAAGGGGCTAAGAGACAGGGAGAGCATTGGAGAACTGACCCAAATCAGGCCGGCAGCAGGGCGGCATGACCCCCAGAGTGTGGCCCTGCTCTGCACTTCTGCTCTGCAGCCCGGAGCCTGGGCCTGGACGGGAGCCGAGGCCTGGCAAGGTCAAGTAGATGATGAATTGAACTAGAGGGAGGGAGCAGGCGCAGGGATTTTGGAGAAGGACTCGAGGCTTAGGTCTGCATTTAGGGGGCTCGTGGGTTGACGCCGTATCCTAGTCAAGCACCTTAAAAGAGTCGTCTCTTCTCGGCCACACATCTTAGCCTAACTCCTGGCTCTTTCCTCTGGGGCTCGGCCCTTTTCCTGTCTGCCGCCCCACTCTGTACAGATGAGGAAGGCGGGGCTGTGCGGCCACTCACGGCCCACAGGTGGGTCGCATAGCCCGTGGACACCCGCAGCGCCCATCCCAAATGTCTCGCTCCTCCAGACGCTCACTTGCCGCCTCGCCGCTTGGGTCACCTTCCCTCCACGCTTCTCCCCGCCAGCTCCTTACGGTTTCTCTGCAGAGGGCCAGGAAGAAAATGGGTTACACGGCCTCTGTCGCAGCTACTGACACAGGGTGAAGCCATGAGGGTGGCTGTGTGTCCCGCAGCCGACCCCGGGAGAGCGGAGGGCCTGCCCGCAGTGTGTTCCCCTCCCCACTCCTTCAGCCCCATCACCCCATCCAAGCCTCCAGGCCTCTCATGTCCGGGTCCTCAGCAGCCCCTAGATGTCCCCCAGCCACTACATCCGCGCACGCCCCATTCGGGTTGCTCATCGCCCCCTCTCTCCCACCAAGCCCGCTCCTCCTGTGTCCGCCTCTCCTCGTGTCATTGCCTCTCCCACGGTGCTGCACTGGGGACCAGACCATTTCCCAGTGGGCACGTGAGGGCCTGGCAAGCCATGTGTGTCTGGGGGGAAGGCCCCGGAGATGGATGGGGAGGTGGAGACGTGGGCTCCAGAGTGAGACTCCAGGGCTGGGCAGCGTGGCTGCAGTGGGAGCCCACAGCCGGCCAACAGCCCGGTGCCTGGGCACTTCTGCCGGGTCCCCTTGAACAGAGCTGCCACAAAGTTGAGCAGGCTGTGGGTGGCTTTACCAGGTGTGGGCAACAGACTGCAGGCGAAGGGCAGGGACCCTGTAGCTGGGGCACCTGCGTGTCCTCCTGCCCCCATCTCCAGATGTTCTGACGGCCACTGAGCTGAGGGCCAGGCTGCTCTGAGCCATCTGTGAGTCTTCCCTCCCCTATGCCCAGTGACTCCTGCTTTGCCCCAAGCCAGCAAGCTCACACCTCCCACACCTAGACGCGGCACCTGGAAGCAAAGCCCAAGGTGCTTCAGGTATCAAGATTCATGGCCCTGCGGGAAGTGTGTTCCATGGAGGTGGCCCACAGGGACTCCTGCCCCAGGGCCTTTCCCTGGAAACAGGGAAAGACAGGCTGGAGGTTGGTCTCACACAGAGGAGGCTGGGGTTTCCCTGTTAGGGCCCCTCCATCTTCTCAGGGGCTGCTCTGGGAGCAGAAGGGTGAAGAGTGGCTGCTGGCGCTGACTGCCGCGGCTCTAAGCGTGCATTCGCCAGGAGCGGCCAACAGTCTCACCTGCCTCCCGCCCAACACGTGCAGAGGTAAAATTGTGTCTTGTTTATTCACTCTCCTCTTCCTGGTCCTGGCTATGATACCTTATAATTAATCACAGGGCTGCATTTGCAAAGGGGTGCACCCAGCCGGGTGGATGGGCTGCCTCCCAGTGGTGCGACTGCCTAATAGACTGACTGCCGGAGGCCTGCTCTAAAGTGTCTGGGCTGCTCTGGAGGGGACAGAAGGGCGTCGTCACCCCCACACACTCAGACGCAGCCCCTGGCGTATGCGGGAAGTCACTGGAATTTATTCCACCCATTCTGATTTAAATGCAATTGAGACAAAATTCTCTTTATTTCAGAATCCATTGCTCCATTTCTGTTTCTCATCAAGTGAACTGACGGCCAAAGAGAGTCAAAATAAGTAACTGCGCGGCCGGCTGTGCCAGGTGAACTAAATCCCACCCTCACCCATTTCTGGGAGGTGGCACTGTCAGGCACATGGCCAGCCGAGGGGTGTGGCAGCGCTTTAGGGGGTTCTGAAGGCCCGCTGGCCTGAGAGGCCTTTTCCTTCAGCACCAGCGCTGGAGCAGAGAGGTGTGTCCTGTCACTGGTGTAGGATGACAGGT
The DNA here is from genome assembly GCA_004363535.1 of Dasyprocta punctata. Lineage (NCBI taxonomy): Eukaryota > Metazoa > Chordata > Mammalia > Rodentia > Dasyproctidae > Dasyprocta > Dasyprocta punctata. The sequence goes on along the minus strand of RJWM01052478.1, from coordinate 6,697 downwards.
GCTGTGGAAACAGCAGGAAAGCCAGGAGAGCTTCCCGGAGGAAGGTGGCTCTGGGCTGGGCCTTGATGAATGAAGATGGGGTGGATCGGGGCTGCCAGAGAGAAGGGGAGGGCTCGGCCCCATGGTGAGAGGGAGATGCAGAGGAGATGAAAGCTCAGGCAAGGACTGGGCTCAAGAACGTGCGTCCGTTCGGCTCTCAGATCCTGGAGTATGGGGACCTGGGCCTCCAAGGCCGGGGCCTGATCTCCTGACCTGGGGCTGCAGACCTCGCTGACTTTGGAGGTGCTGGTCTTTGGAGGAAGATCAGGCAGCGCGCTCCCTGGGGCTCATGGACCGTTTTCAAGGCGGACATGAGAGACCCTCTGTCCCACACGCCCCGTTCAGTGCTGTCCCACTGTCCTGACCGGGCAGCCACCGGGGTGAGTGACACTGGGCCACCAGCTGCTCCAGAGGTGAGGCCCTGCAGAGAGGCTCTGGAAAGCCTGGGGCCGTGTCTTGAGTTTCTTACTGTAGGGCTCGGAGCCAGGGCTGCGGTGGGCCTCGGTCACTCGTGCTGGGCAGGTCCTGAGACTGATCTTGTGGATTCGGGGTGTGACTGTGTTTTCAGATGAGCTGTGGCAGGCGTCACACAGTTCAGTTTGGTGACAGGCAGTAGCTCGGCCTGGACAGACCCGGACAGGCCCCGGGACGGGTGGCACAGGTCTCCCTGCCTGTGCCAACACGGGGGCCCAGGGACTGGTGGCCTCTCCCCTGTCACAGAGCCCCTCCATCCCTCCCCAAGACTCCTGTTGAAGGCCTCAGATTCCACGGCACCATGGCTTTAATACCCAGTTAGTAAGAGGCAGGGCTGGAATACCGTAAATAAGTCACCCATTAAAAGAAATGAAAGGCAGTAAGTGTCCCTCTCTGAGCTACTCCGCTCCGCCAGCCACTGTGCTAAATAGTTCACGTTCTGTGTTGTTCAGTCCTCAAATAAGGACCAATCACTGTCCCCGTTTGACAGCTGAGGTGACTGAGGTCGGGCAGAGCTGGGATTAAACCCAAGCAAGTCCAACTCCAACACGCAGCACCCTTTCCTGGAACTGCCCTGATCGCCACAGACAGGGAGGGCAGGAGGAGGACGTGGAGTGCGTGGGACGTGGCAGTTCCAGAAAACCCCTCGGAGGCATCTGGAAGGATGCGGCTAATTTGGAACAAATGGCAAGAGGAAGAGTGTGATCCGAAGCCCCAAGGGCATGGGTTCACCCAGGAAACCGGGAACTACTAGAATCCGGAGCACGGGTGGAGACGGTAGTGAGGTCACCCAGAGCACAGGTGGAGACGGTAGTGAGGTCACCCAGCGCATGGAGGCCTCAGGAGTCCACCAGGGACAGCCATTCAAAGTTGGGGCAAGGGGGAGCAGGGCCAGGGCTGAGCCTGCGTCTTGGCAAAGGGCTGACCACACCGCTGTGTCCATCCCAGCCAGTGCCCAGGCAGCATCCCGATGCCCACATGCACACAACTCCCAGCAGCTGTGTCCACGCCTTCTGAAAAACAGCTGCCTGAGGAGGTTCCAGGCGCTGGAGGCGGGGCTTTCTGCCCAAACATCCCTGGCACTGGGCTCAGCGAAGGCAGAGCCGTGAGAGCCGTCTGTGCAGCCCAGCAATGTGGGAGCTGCCCGGAGTCCAGGGGCTGCTTGTAAGTGAAAGAGATGGGAGGATATTTAAAATCAATACTTCTCAAATGAGGTTTTCCTTTTGTGGGATTAAAATCGCTCCATTCAAGCCTGGCAGGAGTGTGGCTTGAGGACAGTATCCAGGTGATTAGTGTGTTTTATAACTTCCAGATGCTCGCAGACACTTCGAGTAAAAACGAAGAAGCCCTGCCTGCCTGTTAGAGTCCTCATGGTCCACTCCAGGCCAGTGCAGAGAAGCCAGCCGTGTCCCCTCCCTTGGGGTCCCCCCCCGGGGGGTCCCTGATTCAATGGCCTTGAGCCAGCACCACCCAGAGGCTGCAGGGTGGCCACGTGGCTTGCAAGCTGATTTTTGAAGCCCTTTTCAACCACAGGCTGCGGGTGAAGGTTTTCGTCAAGTCGGAAGAGATGATTAACTCGCAGTGTGTGGCTGCGCATCCACTATAGGCTCCGTAGAAGCAAAATCTCACCAGCAAAAAACTAAATTGGAATACAGTTGTTTCTATGTGCTCGAACTTGGAGACCTGGGGAGGCTTCCCCAAGTTTGTGTCCACTGTTTCTCTCTGATAGTAAAGCTAACATTCACCACATAGTTGGCACAGCGTAAATACTTTTCACATGTTAAATCCACAGAATGTCTACAAGGCAGATCCTGTTACGATGTCCACTTTATATAAGAGGAAACGGAGGCCCAGAGAGGTTAAGGAATGTGCCCAAAGTTGCAGTCAGTAATTCCCAGCAGAGCTGGAACTGGAAGCCTGGCCTCACACCCCGGGACCCTGGGCAGTAGCCCTCATGTGATGACCATGTTGCACCCAGCCTGCAAATTCCACCCGCGCAGAGCCCACTCAGACACGGTTGGGCTCAGGAGCCCAGGACAGGGCTGAGCACAGCACTGAGTTGTGGGTGCCTTGGGTAAGGGGACCTGTGCCTGGGGCTGTGGTCCACCCTGAGTGCTGAGTGCCCACGGGCAGCTTAGGACAGAGGCTGTGCCCAGGCAAAACTCCACACCAGCCCCTGCTTCACCTTCGCCACAAGCGGTGCCGGGTGCTGAGCTCGGTGCAGCCAGAGGTCCCACGCCAGCCAGGGCTGCCCCGGGGCCCTCGCCGCCTGCCCCACATCCAGGGAGAGAACCGTGTGTACCGGGATTAAGAGGTTCCTAGGGATGGGCCCTGCACGTGGCCAGGCCAGACCCTGGGAGTCAAGGCCTCTGGAACTGGGGAGAGGAAAATGTGGGGGTTCCAGGCCCACTCCATGGCAGTTGTAGGGGTGATGTTTCAGGGTGTGTCCTCCCAGGTCGGGGAGCCTGTGGAGTCAGCCTTGAGGGACAGGGCTGGGGCCCAGCAGGCTGCTACCTGGCTGATCTTCCTTCAAGTTTTATTCAGTTCCCCATTCTGCCAAGACGCTTTTCAAAACTAAAATATGGTTCCCGTGAGAGGGGGTTAGCAGTGCCGTCTCCACCGTGACTTCCCTTGGTCTTCTCGTTTCTCTTTGCGCTGCTCATAAACACTTTGTCCCTTTTCTATGTTCTCTCAAAGGGAGCCCTGCCCGGGGTGATCGCTGGGCAGAGCGCTTTGTGCAGCTCTCCCTGTACCTCAGGCGGTGGCCAGGCACAGTAGGGGCAGCATCAGACCCACCCAGGCTTAGTGCCGTGCTCCAGCCGCTCTCAGGGATGTCCTGGGGCGGGGCTTCCAAAGCCTCACCCATCACCTGGCACTCAGCTGCGCCAGGTGGGTCCCTATCTGCCACCTCGCCACATCTGGACGCCTGCACCCACCCGTCAGGTCTCATTAGGTGGAACCTTGGAGAGGAGCTCCTCACACTGCAGCTCCCCGTCCTCCAGCTGGACTCAGGGACCCAGAGAGCCAGGTAGTTCCTTGACAGCACCCTGACTTCCTACCCAGAGACCCTTGCGCTGGGTCTGTTCACATTTCCCAGGGGCTCTGTCCAAGAAAAAAACTTAAGGGTGTTCAAGAGTGTTAGGGACATCAAGCATCCACTCAGATTTTTTTTTAATTTATAAATAATTACATAAAAATCAATAAAACAGACAAGCAGGTTTAGCAAGGTCATGGTACGAGGTCACAAAGCCATATACAGAAATCTAGTGTTGGCCTATATACAAGCAATGAACAGTTCAAAGGTGAAATTGTGAAGGCACAAGTTACAACATCGCAAAAAAGCTTAAAGTAACATTACTGTATAAATCTATCAATATATATTCATTATCTATATGCTAAAAACTACAAAAACTGATCAGAAGTACTCAAATACAACCTAAATAAGTGGAGAGAGACTATGTATGTGAATTGAACAAATATCAAAACATTGTTCTCCCTAAACTTATCTATAGATTTTCCTCAATATCTATCAAAATCTCAGCAGAATTCTTCTTTTTTTTTTTTTTTCAGTGAAGGGAGGCTTTGAATTTACCTCTGGACAGGCCATGTGGATGACAAAGGAGGCCACTGTGCTTTTTTTTAAAACTATTATAACTATTTTTTTAATTTTTAAAAGCAAAACATAAAAAAGGGTAGAAATAATACACAATTTCAAAAAAACTAAGAAATCAACACTAGTTAACATATTGCATATTGTTATCTTAGAAGTAGTTGTTTGAGTTATGAGATCTAGGCATAAAAAATAATCAGACAATCAAATAATGACAACACAAACTATTCTTTTTGATGAGCCAGCAGAATTAGTAGTATAGTTATCGATCTTGCACACTTATACATACATACAGTTATATGTATATACCTACATACATATAATCTTTTCCTTTCTTCCATTTCTCCTTTCCCCTATCCCAGTTGTTCCTTAATTTTAGGCACTTTCTTTCCCTTTCATTATTACAATATCTATTGTACATTTTAGATCTTTCAGTTTATTATTACTATTTATTTTTTATACTAGGGAGACAATACAGTATTTACAAATGTGAGTCCAATTTATTTCACTTATAAGTATAGTTTCAAGTTGACTCCATTTACCTATAAAAGCCTCAAGATCATCCTTTTTATAGCTGAGTAATATTCCATTGTATAAAAATACCACATCTTTTTCATCCATTCTGCAGGTGATGGGCATTTTGGTTGTTTCCAAGATTTAGCTATCACAAATTGCACTGCTATAAGCTTGAGTGCACATATATCGCTGTGACAGGACATTTTCAGTTTTTCTGGGAAAATACCCAGAAGGGGAATAGCTGGATTGAAGGGCATTTCCAATCCTAGTTTTCTGAGGAATCTCCACACTGATTGGCCGCATCAGTCTACACTCCCACCAACAGTGGAGAAGGGTTCCTTTTTCCCCACAGCCCCACCAACATGTTACCAGTTGATTTCTTGATGGCAGCCATTCTTTCTGGAGTGAGATGGAATCTCAGTGTTGTTTTAACTTGCATTTCTTGAATGACCAGTGATGTTGAGCATTTCTTCATGTATTTATTTGCCATTTGTATTTCTTCATCTGAGAAGTCTGTGTTCATCTCAGATGCCCATTTTTGGATTGGGTCTTTGAATTTGGGGGGCTTGATGTTTTTTAATTCTTTATATGTTCTGGATATAAGTCCTTTGCGTAAGGGACAGTTGGCTAAAATTCTTTCCCATTCTGTGGGTTTTCTTTTCACTTTGTTGGTGATTTCTTTTGAAATGCAAAAACTTTTTAATAAGATGAGATCCTAGTTGTTGATTCTGTGAAGTACTTCCTATGTGTTTTGCGTTTTGTTTATGAACTCTTTGCCTACCTCTATGTCTTCAAGATTTCTGCCTACCTTGTCTTCCAATAGATTTAATGTTTCTATTTTAATATTTAGATTTTTGGTCCATTTTTACTTTAGTTTAGTGCATGGTGATAGACATGGGTCTAGTTTCAGTCTTCAGCATGTGGAAAGCCAATTTTTCCAACACCGTTTATTAAAGAAGCTATCTTTCTTCCAGTGAACATGTTTGGCCCCTTTGTCAAATATAAGGTGGCTGATCATCTTTGTAGTTGTATTTGCATCTTCTAATCTGTTCATTGATCCTCAGATCTATTTTTTTGCCAGTGCCATGCTGATTTTATCACTGTAGCTTTGTAGTACAATTTCAAGCCGGGGATTGAGATGCCTCCTACCTTGCTTTTGTTGCCCAGAATTGCCTTTGCTATTCTAGGTCTCTTCTGTTTCCAAATGAATTTTAGGAATGTTTTCTCCAGATCTGTTAGGTATGTTAATGGTATTTTGACTAGGATTTCCTTAAATCTGTATAACAGTTTTGAGAGTATGGCCATTTTCACAATGTTGGTTCTTCCTAATCAAGAGCAAGGGATATCTTTCCATTTTCTAACATTCTCTTCAATCTCCTTTTTTAGAGTACTATAGTTTTCAGCATATAGGTCTTTTATATTCTTTGTTAGATTGATTCCTAAGTATTTCCTTTTTTTGCATGCTATTGTGAAAGGTGTTATTTCCATAATTTCTCTCTCAGTGAGTTTGTTGTTTGTGTACAGGAATGCTATTGATTTTTGAGAGTTGACTTTGTATCCAGCTACACTACTGAATTTGCTTATGAACTCTAGTAGTCTTTTGATGGAGTTTTAGGGTCTTCTATGTAGAGGATCATGTCATCTCCAAATAACGGTAATTTAACTTCTTCCTTTCCAAATAGTGATAATTTAACTTCTTCCTTTTCCTTTTATTTCTCCCACTTGTCTGATTGCTCTGGCTAATGTTTCCAAAATGCTCCTGAATAGGAGTGGTGATAGTGGACATTCTTGTCTTGTTCCTGATTTTAGAGTGAAAAATTTCAGTTTTTCTCTGTTTAGTAAAATGTTTCCTATTGGTTTGTCATAGATGGCTTTTATCACATTGATGTAGATTCCATCTATTCCAAGTTTCTGTAAGGTTTTTATCATGAACAAGTGTTGGACCTTATCAAAGACTTTTTCTGCATCTATTGAGATGATCATGTGTTTTTTGTCCTTGACTCTGTTGATGTGGTGTATTACACTTATTGATTTGTGTATTTAACTATGTTTATATAC
>RJWM01052477.1:0-10102 GCA_004363535.1 Dasyprocta punctata | reverse complement strand
AAGGGGGAGGGGAGGGGAGGGGAGGGGAAGGGGGAGGGAATGGGGAAGGGAAGGGGTGGCAGTGGCAGCCACCCAGGCTGCCCAGGTGCTCGGATGGACACTGCCCGACACTGGAGCCGTGCAGGCCCAGTGCGCCGGGTCTCCCCCATGCTCAGAGCCGTCCCTGCAATGGGCGCCAGCTGTGTGACTGGCTCCTCCTAAAGGCCTTCTATTCCTGCTTCATGAGGGATGGTGAGGGACTCCTGAGCAGAGAAGCGCACCAGAAAGTAGAAGCAGGCTGGGCCTAGCAGGCAGGGCCGGGGTCCCCACCCACCTGGCTCCCTGAGGACGGTGAGGTTGAACTTCCCGCTGGGCAGCTCGGCGTAGGTGAACATCATGACGCAGTCCTTGGGGGTCTTGTAGAAACACAGCACGGCTTCCTGCTCCTCGCTGACTAGAGGAGAAGCAGCGGGAGGTTTTGAGCACATCGGGTCGGCCCCCCGGGAGCTGGGCACCTCCAAAGAGGAAGGGGGCGGGGAGCCCCAAGGGGCTGAGGTGTCTCACATCAACCTCCCAGGCCCAGGGCTGAGTTTCCTGCTTTGCGGACACATGGATGGCATGAGAAATCTGCGGCCCTCTGAAGTGCTCTCAGGGGGCGATGTGGAAGAAAAGAACACTTTAACGGCTGGGGGTCGGGACTGGTGGATGGAACTGGAAGGGAACAGAGGGATAAGGAGAAAAGGTTTCCCTGACCCCGCCCACACCTGGGGAACAGCGCCGCCCTGCAGGGGCCACGAGACAGCTCTTCCCTGAGCCGCAGAATCAGGAAGCACCTGGGGTGCAGAGGACGTGTGGGCGCGAGGCTGCCCCCTATGCCCTGAGACGCAGGAAGCCGCAGCCCAGCCCGGTTCCGCACACGGGCTGGATGCGGTGCTCCCCGGTGAGAAGCCCTTTCTCAGCTGCCTCGCCCACCCCCGCCCCACCCAGGATCCGTCTGCCCCCCACGGCCTCCCTGGGAGAAGCAGGGAGAGGGATGCAGAGAAAAAGGAAAGAAGGCCGTGACCACAGCACGACAGAGGGTCCGTGTGAAGACACGAGAAGCTCCTTGTTCCGCCGCTGCCTGACGCACCTGGCTGAGCAGAGGCGCTGTGAGCAGGGGCGGACGCCTCAGTGTGGTCATCAGACACGAAGGCCTGGCTCTCCTCGGGAGAGGCGAGCCGTGTGCATTTTAAAAAGCGCGGGAGGAGGCAGGCAGGCGGCAAATGAATAACCACATCCACTGCCCAGCACTGGGTGGGGTAGTGGTTCGGGGCACGCAGGAAGCCAGCTTCTTTCTCTCATGACAACGCACGCACAGTTAGGGGTGCTGGCCCGGTGCTGCAGGCACACCTGGGCACAAGCCAGGCCCTGGGCGGCAAGGTGGAGCGGACACGGGGGTGGCGTGGTGAGTTCAGCACAGTGCCTGGCGTGTAGCAGGTGTTCACAGAGCATTTGTGGGAAGAATATGCAAGGCGGAGCTGCGTCCAGCAGTGAATCAACCCCAGGGAGGTTGAAACAAGGATTGAGACAGAAAGGGGCCGGGCCGGGAGCTGGAGAGGCTGCAGGCAGGCAGAGGGCACCGGCCAGCAGTGGGGGCCCGAGGTGCGCGCCACGTGCCAGGGGCACAGCCCTTCTCTTTTCCCCCGTGCTAACCATCTCAAAATACAGTCCACTTTAGTAAATTCACAGTGTCACGTACTCATCCCTATTAGTTTCAGAGCATTTCCATCGCTGCAAAAAGAAACTTCCGCACACACCAGCTGGCACTCGAGCCCAGTCCTCAGCGCCTGGCCATAGCTCCTCTGCCCTGGAGGCCTCCGCCGAGCCTGGAGCCCCTGCGGCTGGCTTCTCTCACTGGGGAGGACGTTCCCCACTGTCACACGGGTCAGCACTTCGCTCCTTCATACCAAACTCCATGCGGTGGACGCCACACACTCGGTGTGCTAATCATTAGCGGATGGACAGGAATTGCTTCCAAGTGCTGACTACTGTCATGGATGCTGCTATGAGCCCTGGGGACCCAATGGCCCGGGCATGTGTGCGGCTGGGAGTGGAACGGCTGGGCTGTGTGACGATCTGTGCTGAACTTTGGGGGGAGCTGCCACACTGACTTCCAGAGCATTTGCATCACTTTATATATAGGAGCTCGGGGCCAGGCACCCCCGGGCGAGCCAGCAGATGTGTGAAGGAAGCCACAGCTGTGTTACCTAACTCAAGACCGAGACCACCCTCCTGCCGGTGCGGGAGGGAATGCCCGGGCCGCTGCCCAGATCGCAGGCGCCCAGGACACTCACCGATGGAGTCCACCCACGTGATCACCTCGTCCCTGCACAGCTGGTGGCAGGTCTGGTTGTCAGGCTTTCCGGAGTGGAGCAGCAAGCACTCGACACAATCTCTTTGGAAAAGAGCAAACGGACGCGGCTGTTAGTGCCGTGTGACACCCACACTTGGAACTGAGCTCTCCACGACGACAAGGGTCCCCATCCATCTTTAGATCTCTGGCCTCCACTCTGCCTGCTTCTGGCCCTGGGGAGGCCCCGGGTTTCTGGGGGATATTTGTGAGTTTCGGGCCATGTCTGGTCTACCAGCTGACTTGGGAGGTGCAGACCTTTCTGATGTGGACACCAGAAGCCGGTTCCATCTGCTCTCTGCCAACCATCGCACACCTGGCTGGGAACTGATTCCAAACAGGTGTCTGGGAATAAGATTACTCCCAGGAACCCAGCCCAGTCACACCCCAGGGAAGGTGCGGCACCCGCCTGCACGCTGGTCTCTGCAGGGCCTTCCGGGGGAGACACTAAACCCCGGGCCCAACTGCACCCACAGAATCTGCTTCTCCAGCTGACACTAGAGCACAGCGAAGGGGAGAACTGTTGCTCCCGGGTGCCTCGGGCCCAGCCCCTCTCCATCCTAGGCAGAGCCCAGCTACCAGGAGGCCACTTCCCCGGCCATCAGTCTACCTGCACATCTTATAATGACACCCTCTGCGTCCTCTGTCTTTGGCTTGAACCAGACAGTGTGTGGAAATGCTGGGTTACAGTGTTCATTTATGTGGCTGTTGTTATACTTTTTGGAGCCCAGCCCCAGGTGCCACAGGAGGCAGAACCAGGCTCAGGACTGCAGAGCTTGCTGGGGGGCGTGGGAGGGGAGAAGTACTCAGCAAGAGTAGGTCGCCAAGTGGCGCAGCAGACAGGTCACCCTCAGGGCTCTGTGACTCTGGGAGCAGGGCGAGTGCCCAGAGGAGAGCCCTGGTGTGCCACACTGGGGAGACCACTGCGTCATTATGGCTGCACCTGGCCCTGGGGAGGGTGACCTCAGCTACACGGGGACAGCTGCCCCACAGCCCTGCCAGACCAGCGGGGCTGTGTCTAGAAAGCCCTCTGGAAAGCCGAACAGGGATGCGAGTGTACAGCATGTGGCTTTAACTCCAGGGCATCAGGAGGCCAGTGACCAAAGCGTCTCTGGTGCAGGAGCTGTGGACTACCAGCAGGGGCGGCAGCGCGGGAACTCGGTCCCCTTACTCCACAGAGGACAAACAGGAGGCCCATGCCACGACTGCGGAGCGGGGCTGTGCCCAGCTGTCCTGCCTCCCAGACAGTGCCTGCGCTGCCTCCTGGACACCCAGAAAGGCTGTGCAGATCCTGTGCAGAAAGGGGGAGTCTTCTACGGGGGTACTGATACGCTCAGGAATTCAGCTGTACCAGAACTGGCCTCAAATCCCATTCTCCTGGGCTGACTTCATGGAAACACTGCGGAGTTGGAGACGGACTGGGGAGGCCTGCGTTTCCTCTGACAGTCGGGCCCCAGGGGCAGGCAGGGAGGCTGGGCTGGGGCCAGAAGCGGCGGCTCTGCTCTGGTCATTTATGCCGACCCGCTGGCTCCTCTGCCAGCCTCCTGCAGGGGCACATGGCACACGACACATGGCACACGGCACAGCTGCTTCCAGGGGCTTCAGAGCCACAGGACACTGCCCAGCTGCGGGGAAACTCCAGCTCCCGGAAGTACCCCAATTCTCTGCAGGGACAGATGAGCCTAGCGCAGATGCTTGCTTGCCAAATGAATCGTGTGATATATTGCAGCTATGTACTAAAAGAAGTCTGGTCATTAAAAAACACAAGCCTCTGAGAGACTCCGCTACCTGAGATCAACTGGGGCCGAGTAAACTCACCAAGAGTGAGGGCTGTGTGGTTAGTTCTAGAAAGCAGAGACTGCTTACCCCGAAACCCCAGGCAAAAAAGGATGCAGGAGATTCAAAACCTTGTGGCTCTCAGCAAAGCAGGAAGGAGGAAAATGTCCTGATACAAACCACTATCAAAAGGACTTTGTTAAAATGTGTTTTTCTTTTTCCATGAGGCTGTGAGAGAGACAGAGGGTCAGTGTGGGCGCTTGCTGTGGCCTCGCCCTGCTCTCTTGCTCCTCTGGTAGTATGTAGCGGGTAATAAATCATCGAGTCTGTGTGTTTTAGAAAATAAATGCTTTTCACATTTAAAGTGAGGGCTGGTCTCCTCCGAGGCCTTTTAATGGATCGGAAGCAGTCCTGCACGGCCCCATTGCTCCTTCAGAGCAAAGGCGGCGGCTCCCGCTCCTTCTACTCATTCCACATGTGCTGTCCAGCTTGGTCGCTGCTCCCCGGGACCCTGTGTGCCTGGGGCCGGGAGCAGTAACCTCCAGAGTTCTGCTGGAGGGAGCTGGGGGCGCCTCCCTTGGGTGCAGTGTGCCAGCGATGATACCTGAGATTCCGGCTCGCTTGAGCACGGCTCCCCGCATCTGTGCTCAGGACCCCGGCCTCTTCCCCGGGTGCTTCTGCCTGGGCCTCTGCTGCTCCCCTGCCCTGCAGGCTCCAGGCCCCTGGAGCAATCTGTCCTTCTCTCCTCACTCTTCCCACCCCTGCTTTAAACAAGACAGAGCCTGGCCCCAACTGTCCTGTCTCTCCACGGGCCTCCAGCTCCGATGACCCCTGCCTGCCGGTCTGGGGCAGATCCAACCCACGCTTCTGCCCCAGGATCGCTTCTGAGCCTGAGCTGACCGGTAGCTGCCGTGGGCTCAGGGCAGGAACTCACTGCACTATCAGCAGGGGCCAGACGTCTGGAAGGGAAATCTGCCAAAAGCAAAGCGCACTGTGTTCCGCAGCCAAGGAGAAGCGAGGTCTGCACTGGGATGGTTTCCGATCGGCCGTGCCCCTGCTTCCCTCTCGCCCTGGCGCAGAGGATAGCACAGCTGTTTCACTCGCAGATTTCCAGGGCAAATGTCACCCCTGCTCCGCAGGCAGTGCAGCCCGGCTCCCGTGCCTCACCCTCCCTCACCGCTGGTAGTGCGCAGGCAGAGCTGCGGGGAGGCCGGTACTGCCGTGAGCGCTGGAGCAGGCCGGTGGCAACCAGCCGGGTCCAGACAATTTCTGTATTCAGCGCCACGCAGGGCCCAGCTCCATTATCAGCATAAATGGAGCAGAAAATCCAAGAGCCACTGTGCTTGTTTCTGTCGGGTCTTATCTGGGTCGGGTGCCTTTCTATCCCATTTACCCTGTTTAGGGCAGCAGTTCCCATACGGGAGATGTTAACGGGAAGATCAAGTTCATCTGAAAAGGCACACACTGCGTTCCCTTTTGAAAACGCACAATAGTGCACTCAAGGCTCGGAGAAGGCACTGCGTTCAGTACCAACGCCCGTTTACTTTCACTCAACTCAGTAATCCTCTAGCTTCAACTCACTTAGGAATAGAAGAGCGGTCTGGTTTTTGTGTTCCAGGTTTTGTTCTCTCACAAAACCCTCATGGAACAAGCATTCAAAGCCGTGGTTTCACAGGTAGTAGGAGCCGGGCTGGGGGGGTGGAAGGCCAGGTGGTGGGGCAGCCCGGCTGGGTGACGGGCCAGCGTGAGGGCAGCAGGTGGGGCCGTTACCTCTTGGTGCTGCAAGCATCCGGGCAGGTCGGGCACTTCTCACAGGTCTCCCCAAAGGCTCCGGGCTCCGTGCACTGGCACTGCCCACAGGTGCAGTGCCCACGGCCGCTACAGATCTGCCCATCCTTGGCCCGGCACGTACTGATGTCTGTCGAGCAGTTACAGTTGTCCCCAATGTAACCTGCATGGCACTTGCATTCTCCACAGTGACACTCTCCATGGCCTGCAAGGACACACACGTGCATCAGGGCCTGCTGGGCTTCGTGCATGAACACAAAACCCGCCGGTGCCCGTCATGTCCGACAGGGGAGGAGGCTCTGACTCTGCCCTCAGCCTACCTGGCAGGGACTATGTGTGTGGCCTGGCGGGGTCTGGACTGGTGCTCCCAGTTGGTCTAGAGTGTGGCCACCAGGTGCCACAGGACCAGGACCTAGGAAAGCTTCCTGACCCAGCTGTTACACCCACACTGGTCCTCAAATATGTCCCCACCCTAATCCCCAAACCCTGCGGATGCTACAAGGCAGAAGTTTGCAGATGAGACAAGGGTAAGGATTTTGAGATTAGAGGGTCACAAGCCTCTCACAGGAGGGAGAGAGGGAGGTTTGACTGCCGTGGCTGAGGGACAGCAGGAGCTAGAGGCTTTGCTGTTGGCTTCACAGATGGAGCACGAAGTCGCGAGCCAAGGAACGCAAGGAATGTGGCTCTAGGAGCCGGAAGAACAAGGGCTGCACTCTCCCCAGCGCCCGGGAGGCAGCCGGCCTGTAGACACTTTGATTTAAGCCCAGGGAAAATGAACTCAAACTTCTGACCTCCAGAACCATACGGGAGTAAATCTGCGTTGCTTTCTGTCACTAAATGGTGTGGTAAGTTGTTACAGCCACGGCCCAAAACTAGCACAGCTGTCCTCCCTCTGCCCTAGTGAGACGCTGGCTCTCTGTTCGGGCCGTGTGGTCCTGCAGTCCAGATGATGGAGGAGCAGACATCAGAGCAACACAGGACAGGAATATACTGTGAGGGCTGGAATACAGTCCTACGAATGGCTCTCAATTGCAAAAAGTCTCCTTTGTGCCATTTCTGCAACGTGCCTTCCTTCCTAATGCCATTTTGCTAAGGCTGCTATCATTAGTAAAACCAAGAGTTGCATTTACTGAGTGGCCACCCACAAGCCAGTGGAGACTGCAGGGGCAGAGTGGGCAGCTGTGGGAGAGGGGCCTGTGCACGTCCCTGCACCTCTGAGTCCCTCCTCCCGGTACTGGCTGCCAGCCCCTCCCGTGACCCACCATACAGGAGGACCTAGTTCCACACCCTCTTCCCTGGCCGCTTAGCTTTCTGGCCCTGCTTCCCTGGCTCCAGGTGCCTATAAACTGCAGGGTGTTGGGCAACCATCTGGAGCAACGCAGTCTTGCAGTCTCAGAGCCTCCATGCAGGAAGGCTCCTCCCCACCCCCAGCCCAGGTGGCCCCAGGCCCCAGCCCACTTCCCGGGCTGCACCGCGACAGGTGGTGAAGCCTCCTGCAGGACAGCAGAGGCAGCCAGGCCAGGAGCAGGCTGAGGAGCACAGCTCAGACCCAGCGGAGCCGGCATGCGACTTGAGGCTGTAGGAGAGCGCCGAGCTCCAGCTGCTCAAGGGTTACACGGGGTGGGCAGGGAGACGGGGCAGCACAAGGTCACAGACTTGTGCCCTGGACTGAGAACCACCCTGACCTCTCCATCAGTGTGAGACCAGCACCAGTTTGGGGCCTGGACAGCAGAAACCCCCACAGGAAGTCTTCACAGATGAAATGAATCCAATGAGCACAGCTCTAACTCCCCAGCCTCAGGGCTGCCTTGGCCAAGAGCCTGCTTTAAATTAAACTGGCTCGCTGTCAGGGGCAATTTCCCCCCAACATTTTATGATGCAAGTTTCCAAGCCTGTGGTAAAGTTCAAAGGATCATGCAGTGAGCTTCCACATATGCACCGTCTGGATTCCACTGAAAGTGGATGCGATGGGTGGACCTAGCACATGTCTGTCCGTCTGTCCATCCATCCATCCATCCATCTGAATTTTAAAAAGCATTTCAAAGTGAATTTCAGACACTGGTCCACTTCGGAGGGAAGTTTTCAAACTGGCTCTGGTGCTGTCAAGGGCTTGCATATCACATCACCCCACAATGCAAAAGTATAAGCAAAAGGTGAGCTTAGTATTTTTTTTTTTTTTTGGCAGTGCTAGGGTTGGAACCCAGGGCCTTGTATATCCAGACAAGCGTTCTACAGCTGAGGCCCACCCCAGGTCCTCAGTATGCACAGCACACAGCACAGGCTGGAGGGCCTGCTTTGCCTGAGAGGGTACTGTTTTCTTCCCGACTCTGCTTTTGGGAGCACTATGTAAGTATCCGAATAAAATTCAACACATCAAAGATTTAGAGAGGAGGCAGCATGTCACGCCACTAAGGGTTTGGGTGGGGGTGAAGGGATGGACTGAGGGGAGGACTTGGTACCCTGTGACCAGCCATGAGCACCAACAGGCCTGCTCACCGCAAAGGAATGGTGCACCGGCCAGAGGTGCCTGTGACGTAGTGGCTGAGCGGCAGGAAGCCCCCCGCTGTGGGCACACCTGACAATGGGCAGGCCCCAGAGCTCCGAAACCCAGGCCAAGGTCAATGGAGGTCATTCTGGGCGGACTACCTCGCAGGTCAGAGGACAGGAAGTAGGAGGCGGGGTCAGAGGAGAGGGGAGCTGGAGATTTGCCAGAAGTCAGACGAGCTCTTGCAGAGAAACGGGACCACCAAGTTTCCTGCAGTGAAGACTCAGTAAGAGAGCTGGAATGTGGGAGGGGCCGCGGCTTTGGACGGAGGAGGAACAGCCTGCCCACTCGGGGGGGCCGATAAACAAGTGCAACGGGAGGGCCGCGCGACGCTGCAAAATCCTCGTCCCAGTGGCCTCTTGGCGTCCAATGCTTGCCGACTCCAAAGAAAGTCACACTGAGGAAGGAAGTCTGAGGTCCATACTGGTGAAACTGCTGAAGCAGCCAAATTCTTGACCTAACGACATGCCTGCCCGCTCTAGCTGGGTTAGCAGCAGGCACCTGAGGGGATGCCTAGCATGCATGAGGCCAGCAAAGCACACACACCCGCACACACACCTGCACACACGCACATCGCTACCCCTCAAAACTTAAAGCTGTTACAGCAAAGATGTGCACACGTCCTAGCATCCTCCTTCACTCACACTGGAGCAACAGTGTCATCTGATAATAGAGTTCTTCTCCAGGGAGCTGGGGCTTGGCCTCAGAACCCCCCTTCTGAGGACCACCCAGCACTGCAAGTCATCTTCCCAGCTGGTGGGAGATGGCACAAAAGACAACTGCTTAGCCAGGCATGGTGGCGCACGCCTTTAATCCCAGCACTAGAGAGGCTGAGGCAGGAGGATTGTTGTGCATTCAAGATCAGCCTGGGCTACAAAGTGAGTCCAAGGCTAGCCTGAACTGCATAATGAGACCTTGTCTCAAAAAATAGGGCTGGTGATTTAGCTCAGTGGTGTAAGCGCCTGCCTGGCTTTGATCCTCGGCGCCAAAAAAAAAAAAAAAAATAAATAAATAACTGCTTGCCACCCTGGTTTAAGGCTTCCAAGTGTCCCTTAGAAAGTGTAACCCACACGGAGTGTCAAAAACCAGCCAGGCCTGGTCACACTGCATGTGGGTCCCGGGCCCCAGTCCTGCAGCTGGGCCTCGGCCTGCCTGCTGGTGATTTCCACAACTTCCACACCACCCTGGCTTCTCCTAACGCCCAGTACAAACATGCCATCGAAGTGATCAGGGTCCTTGGTCCTGTTCCCAGGATCAATAACCTATCAACCACCAGTCACGCAACTGACGACGCCCAGAGGACTTTAGTTAGCCTCCCTCATCAAAACCAGGCTAATCGGTAGTGCTGCCAGGGCAGCGTGGGGTCTAGTGAGGCCCACTCTACACTGAGCAAACACAAAAGCCTTTCCCCTGCATACCGGTAGGGATACTGAACAGTCATGCAAAAGCACTGGGTATGCCGTGAACTGCTACACATGTGACTTACTGATTAGTATCAACACCTCTGTTAGAGCAGTTGAGGCTAAATGGACAGGAAGGCTATGCCTATTTATATAGAGCTTCAGCTCTACAGAATTCAACAGCTTTCCATCCGCAAAGCAGCGCTTGTGTGCATCCAGGGGCCA
>RJWM01052476.1:0-10102 GCA_004363535.1 Dasyprocta punctata | reverse complement strand
GCTCCTCCTACCTCAGTGAAAGTTGTTTTCTTTCAGGATTTGAAATACTTCACTGCAAGCTCTTCTTGACTTAAAGGTTTGTGTTGAGAAGTCTGCCATGATTCTGATAGGCTTTCCTTTATAGGTGATCTGTTTCTTTTCTCTGACAGCTTTTAGTATTTTGTTCTTGTGCTGTATTTCTGATACCCTAATTATTATATGTCTGGGTGAAGGTTTATTTTGGTTATGGCTAATTGGGTTCTGTATGCCTCACTTATCTGTATATCAGATTCTCTTCCCATGTTTGGAAAATTTCCTGCTATTATTTGTGTGAATAGTCTTCGCAGGTCATTAGTATTAATTCCTGCTTTTTCATTGATTCCTATTAACCTTACGTTATTTCTCTTGGCATCATTGTGAAGCTGCTGAATTGTTGTTTCTTGGTTCCTTATTATTTTTAAGAGATCTTTTCTTTTATGATCATAAGCTCTCATGTTGTCTTCAAGGTCTGAGATTCTATCTTCAGCTTCATTCAAGTGGTTTTTCAAACTTTCCATGGAATTTTTCATTTCCTGAATTTCCCTTTTAAATGTTTCTTGCATTCTATTTGTGTCTTATATTGTTCATTCAAAGTTTCCATCATTTTCTTATGTTCTTCCAGTTGTTTATCTTGATCTTCTTTAGATATACACAACATTTCTTTCCTAATGATTGTCACTTCATTTTTTAGCTGAGAGATTATTTCTGATTTGTGTTTCTCTATAGCTTCATGGAGTTGTTTCTTTACTGCATTTGCTATCATTTCAGAAAGTTCAGTTGTATGACTCCCAGTGTCTTCCATTTCAGTGTCTCTTGGGTTTGTTTTCAGTAGGCTGGAGGATTGAGACTGCCTCTTGGTCTTTCATTTTGTCATTTTTTTCTGGGACTTGTGTGGCTGGGCAGGTAGCCTCCCAATGAATTGTACTGGAACACTGTGTTGGGTAAAGCTTTAAACCTCCAATATCCCTGTGGCTAGCTGGGGCACAGCCCCAGATTATGGCACTGGATCCTTGTGTTCTGTGGTTTGTGAGGCTGGCCACGTGTTCCCCTGTTGTACTTTGTTGGGTAGCTCTGGGGTGCTAGGTTACGTGTCCTGTGAGGCTGGCCAGGCATTCCCCTGGTGGGTTGCACTGAGACACAGGGCTGGGTAGAGCTGGATCATCTGCACAGCTAGTGAGGACACACTCCCAGACTGTGCTGTTGGAGCCTTCGCCTTAGTGGGTGGGGGCTGAGACCTCCAGGACCCAGGCAGCTAGGCAGAGTGCACCCCAGGGTGTGGTGCCATCCAGACCTCGTGTCTGGTTGCAGGGAGTTCAGAGCCTCTGGAGTGCCACACAGGACAAGCCTGGGTGAGTCCCACACATATAGTGCGGAGGCCTTGCTCCTGATAGGGCCTGCTGCACCAGCTGCACCCCTGAACAATGGAGCTCCTGCCTTGTGCTCCTATGGGTACAGTTCAAGCTCTCTAAGGCCCTGCAGCTATGCTGGCCAGTTCCTGATAAGCAGCTCTGGGGCTCTGAGCTGGGCTGGGTTCAATACCTCTGTGTCCTGCTAGGCTGGCCGGGCATTGCGTTGAGACGTGAGACTGGGTAGAGATGGATCCTCTATGCAGCTAGTGAGGGCACACTCCCGGTCTGTGCTGCTGGAGCCTCTGCCTCACTGGGTGGGAGCCAAGACATTCAGGAGGTCCTCTTAAATTGAAGAAGTTCCTTTATATTTCCATTTTGTTGAGTATTTCTGTCATAAAATTCAATGGAATGTGTTGAAATGCTTTTTCATATCATTGATATTTTGTGGTTATTCTTTATTCTATTAATATGGTGAGGTACATTGAATGGTTTTCATATATTTAACCAATTTTAAATTCATCTAAAAGTTCTACTTGGCCATGGTTCATTATCTCATTTATGTATGATTGAAATTGACTTGCTAATCTTTTAAAATAATTTTTGTGTTATATTTTTGTAGGATTTTGGTATACAATTCTCTTTTAGTGGTCTTTGTCTGATTTTGTTATTAGAACAATATGACCTCTTCCCTGAAACAGGTTGTCTAAAATCATTGTTATTTCTTTTCTGAATGTTTGATGGAATTTACCAGGAAAGACTTTTGGCCCTAGAACTTTCTATGTAGGGCAGTTTTTAATGTCAAACTTTCTTTATTCAATTTACAGTTCCTTTTTTACATTTTGACTTCATTAGTATATCTCTTTAGTGGAGGTCTTTTGGTAATTTAGTTTATATTTTCTGAATGTCTTTACCTAGTCCTTCAAGTAGAGTTTATGATTATAAGTTATTGTACTTGTTTTCTGATTTCCATTGTTTTTATTAAAAATGTGTGTGTGTTGAATTTTTCCCTCTTTTGTTGAGTTGCTAGAATCCAAGTCATAACTTTCATCAAATAAGAAAATTTTCTAGTTATTATTTCCTTTAAATATTTATAATAGATTATGGTATATTTTATATTTATTAGTAGATTCTTAACTTCCTTACATTTAAAGATTTTAATTTTCCTTATTTCATGTTTTAAAAAATTTAAACAATCACATATTTACAGCAAAATTCCAAATAAAATAAAGAACATTTTATCTGGAATTATCTGAAATTAAGATGCCCACAGTTCCCCCTCCATTAGTCTACTTTGTTTTTCCTGTAAAACTATTCTCCATATAACCACAATATAATGAGTCAAATCAGGAAACTAACACTGACCATTATATTATCCAGTCCTCAGATTAGATTAGAGGATGGATTTCCATTAGGTTTTATCAATTGCTCCAGTAAGGTTTCTTTACAGAAAAAAGATCTTGCTCAAAGTCTCTCATAGGACTAGTTCTCAGTTCTGTTTAATGTATTGTGGGCGAATTCCTCATTCCTTTGATTTTCATGACCTCAACACTTTTAAAGATTACAATCTACTTATTTTACAGAATATACCTTCCTTTAGTTTTTCTGCTGTTTTCTTATTATTATATTCATTCTCTGCGTTTTTGTCAAGAATACAACAGAATAGTGCTCTGTTCTTACTGACTTCTCTCAAGTAATGTCCAGTTTGTATTTGTCTTTTTATTCTTGATACTCTGACCATTTTATTAACATGGCATCATCTGATTTTCTATTGATAAGTTGCTATTTTTCATTTATAATTAATATATGCTTTATGAAGAGCAATTTTAGCTGCATAAATACCTTATTCCTTATCAAACTTTCAATGCATTCACTTCCTTATTAATGTCTATATGGATTCATAGTCTCCTGTTTTATTCAGTGGGTTATATAATGTGATACTATCATTTATTTTTCAGCTTCAGAAGTCTGTCTTCAATTGGCCATAAGATGACCTTTCGAATTAGCTTCAGTGTCTTTTTGGTGCACCCCATTATATTTTTAGTGCTTTCTTGCCTTCTGGCATAGAAAGATTCAGGATCATCTTGGAATTTTTGCATTCCAGCTCTGGATCACCCTTTCCTCCAATGAACCTTGATGCTTTATGGTGGACAATAGAAGGCGCCATTTAGAATCTGTGATCTGGGGTTACATCTCCTTATCGCTTTTGAGTTGTCACTAATTCTTGGACCTCCTAGCAGATAAAAACTAATTATTCTTTCACTTCTGTTTCTAGCTTCCTTGCTATTCCAGCATGTCAACCCTGCAGGTCTCTTTGTAAAGAATAATGCAGTTTTGACTTACAGCTGACTCTGATTTTAAAGGTAATTTTAGCTAGGGAAGGAGAGGTGTTGAGGTACATGGAGATCAAGTCCTATGTATTATACTATTCTAAAGTCAAAGGCAGATTCTCAAAATCAAGAGGCTGAAAGTAGAAGGAAAGCACTGAGATTTGATCTAGACACACCTAAATCCTCGTTCCATCATATACTGCCTCTATTACCTTAGGAAGGTTAATTAATCTTCAAGCCACAATTTCTTTCTTCGCAAAACTGTGAAAAAATTAAATGATTAATTCATTAATATTTCACTAAGCATTCATTAGTGACACCTGCTCTGTCACTAATGTGAGCTATATAAAATATTAAATCAGATAAAACAGGCACATTTTAAAAGGTTCATAAATACCAATTTCCTTCCATATATAAGAAAGTAGGTGCAGAGAATTTTGAGTTATGATGTTCCAGTCACCCAATAATTACTAAACTAAAATTATTCCATTATTGGTCCATTAGCTTGGGCATTTGTAGTAAAAGGCCATATCTGATTACTTCGGAATTGACTAGTAAATTTAATATGTAATAACATTCACTGCCCTGAAAACCCCAGGAGAGAAATGTTGCAGAATGTGATTGAAATATTACCCAGCAATTTATTTAGTGGTCACTGAGGAATAAGCACATAATTCTAGATACAGTTTCTAGAACAATACCTTTCACATGCCAAGGAACACAGGATTTGGAATCATCATTATCATCTTCCTCATTGCTAATGGAGCTTTTTAAAGTGAGATCTGGAAATGATTAAAAGAATTATATAACCAGTGTTTCTACAACAATGTCTGTTCTGTACTAATAAATAAAAATCAATCACATGCACAACATACACATACGCACGTACACATCCCCACACACACCCCCACACACACATACCGCTGTCAAGATTCTAACGTATTTCTTAGCAGTCGAGAGGCAGTTGTGGCAAAGAATCCACTCCATCTATAATCACCCTATTTCCAAAGTGCCTCCACCGATCAATATATAGTTTATGATTTTCAAACGGTGGCTATATTTTTCGAAGTATAAAATTGGATGTTAATCCAATGTCTACTATAAACCAGCGCGCTGGAAGATCACTGATAGCTAATTTTCACATTTCCTGAATGTGTCTGTTGTGGTCCAGGGAGGCGTTACCGCCCACCTGCCTGAGGATGTGGAGCTCGCTGTTTGCGGAGCCAGAGCCAAGCACGTTCTGGTCCAGGGCCACGTACTGCCCATTTTCTTTCCTGCTCTGTCTTCTCGAAGATCTAGGAAGATGATGATGTGCTCTAAAATGCAATCTATCTCAACTTCAGAAATTTTCCTTGAATAAATGAATCAGTAGGTTTGAGGCATCACGGGAAGCATTACGTTAGTCCTGGGATTGAAATAACTTATTCCTGGGTTGAGACGTGTTATATTTAAACTGATACTGCTTGTCTCCAACATGCCATTAGGGGAGACAAAGACCTACTTCTCTGTAAATGGTGTTAAAGGAAAGCAAGTGTCTCCTTTCTCTCATTTTGCTGGGTAAGTGGTATTTCTGAGGTCTCTTTGTGGCGATGTCTATTGTTTTTAATGGCTCCTGGTGGCGACTGAGGATTGGTCTAGGTGAAAGGACAAATTCCGAGAAACCAAAAGGGGGACACCAGGCATGTTCCCCACACTTCTCACGCACTGGCTCCTTCCGGCTTCCCAATCACCCTGTCTGCCAGGCACTGCTAATACTTTGTGTGTTCTTCTCTGGTCCATCTCTCAGATCGTTGTTCACAGCCCGCCTGAGTGCCAGATGCAGAAGTGGTGATGTTCAGTGGACAGGCGCTCTCTGTCATTGTGGACCTTGCTCTCCAGAAGAGTCAGAATAATTAATGAATAATTGATGAATGAATTAATGAACAAATTAATGAATAAATAATTACAATTACCACCGTCAACCTCACTTGAAAGATGAGTAGCCAAAGGCTAATGGATAAAGGTATCTTGCATGAGCCACCCACCAATTCATGAGGCGAATTTAAGGTGCTTCCAGCGTGCTGACTTGCTTGGCAGTGTGTTTCCAGGGAGCAGGCATGGACAGGGACCTCAAGAGAAAACCTTACTTCAGAACTCAAAGGAGGGCTGAGGTTTCCTCGCAAAGCACACAAATGCAGAGGATCATCGGCCCCCACTGAGCCCCACCCCACAGTAATTGTATGATCTGTTTTTTTGAAAAGCTAGAATTCCCAAGGAAACTTTTATTTTATTTTATCATGGTTTTTAATAGATAGCATTTTTAGAACCATTTTAAGTTCAGTGCAAAGCTGAGCAGCAAGTGCGCAGAGCTGCTGTAGAAGCTTTGTCCTCCACTGCACCCCACAAACTTCCCCAGGGTCGCCATCCTGTTGCTTCAATGGGTGAGCCTGCACTGAGGTACCACTGTCACCCAGGGCCTAGAGTTTGCACTGGGGATCACTGTTGGGGTTGTACATTCTAGGTTTTACACAAATGTATAAGGACAAGGACCCACCATTGTTGGATCATACGGAATATTTTCATTGCCTTGAAAACCCTATGTACTTCTCCAATTCGTTACCACCTCCCCCTAACCCTTAGCAAATACCGAAAATGTTATCATCATTGTGCTTCTACTTTTCTCTGGAATATCACGCAATTGGAATCATGTAATATGTATGATGTTCAGATAGATCCCTTTCACTTAGCTACATGCCTGTACGTTTCCTCCACAACATTTTGTGACTCAATGGCACCTTTCATTTCAGTGCTGAATAACATTCTTTCATCTGGGTGTATATCGGCACCATTTTAATGCCCCATGCTCCAACAATTATCTTTGAAATTTGCAACTCCAGCTCAGTTCAAATGAGGGAAAAAATGGCAAAGAAAAAGGAAAAGAGTCTGGAAAGGAAAGGATTATAAAATCTCAATGCTATAGTGCTATAGATGACAGGGATGTGTGTTTTCTCTTCCAGGTGAGGTCTGGAGTAGTTTTGGGCACAGCTCAGCTTCTGTGTGTGTTCTTTGTCCATTCTCTTGCCTTTTGGGTCAGTCTTACCCATAGACTGGTCCTCCTCTTCCTTTTTTCTCCAGCAGTATTGGCATATATCTCCATAGGCCAAAGTTCCAACACATATCCAAGCTTGCACCAGCTGCTAGGAAGGCATCCAGAATCATTCTGGCAAAGCAGACCTGTCCCTGGGCTGAAGGCAATGTCCTCCTGCCCAAGGCAACACGGAGGAGTGAGGAAGCCAGCCTAAACCTGGGGCTCATTTTGAGAGGAGTCTGATGGGGTGACAGGGTCTCAGCATGTACCCAACTGTGCATTGAAAACTCTTAACTGGACTCTCTGCTTAAAGTTTCCATTTTTTTCAAAGCATATTTCATTTCACTGCCATTTAACTGATGAACATTTGTTGAGTACTCTGTGCCAGACACCAATGGATAAATCTTCCTTAAAACACAGATTTGAAAATTCTATTTCAGTCTGAGAGCTTCAGTGGCTCCCTGGCCCATCTAGTTGAATCCTCTTGTCACTTTGCCATTCATGGTCCTCATCTTGTGTTGCTTTTCTTGACTCAAAGTATACTCAGCTAAGATCTACTTGGTGTTTTCTGAAGATGCCTCATGATTTTCTGACTCCAGCTTTTGCTTATCTTTATCCTCTACCTCGACCTCCAGCTCCCATGACTACATTTACCTGTTGATACCTGAATGGATCTGAAAAGTAAAGATGCCAGTTGTTTCCCAGTAACAATTTTAGTTTGTCTGCTATATCACTAAATATTTTACACACCATCATTTATTCCACACCAAAAGCACAGGAAGTGAATAATTAATTATCCCCCTTTCTAAGAAATAAATTTAAGACATTTGCCTGAGTTTCAAATTCTCAGCAAGTGCTTGTCTGGACTTCCACCTGAGATTTTATTTGCAGACCAAAGTGATTCGTCGCAATGCACAAGCCTAGGACGCCTATAGGATTGGTTTCCAAACTCTCTTTTCCCCACTGAACTTCACCAGATGTCAGCATCCTCAGGCTCTCTGTGACCTGGTGAAACTGGGATTCTTTTAATTCTTAACACAGTGCTTTTCAAAGTGCCAGGTCACAACCCATTAATCCACCATGTCCATTGATTTCTATCAGCATTATTAAGATTACTCACATACTACGTATCACCCTTGAAAGTGTGTGACTAGATGGTTTTTACAATGTTTAGAGATATTTAGAGACATTTAAAGTTTTGCCATCATGACCAGAGCAAATATAGTAGAATAGTTCATCACCCTAAAATGATTGTCCATATCCCTTAGCTAATCCCTGTCTCATGGCCCTTTACTCTCTCAGCAACAGACAGTCATCAATCCACTTTCTGTCTCCACACATTTTCCTATCTTAGAAATTCCATATAAATGAAATCATGTAACAGTTGACTGTTTGGTACTGGCTTCTCTTACTTACCATGATGTTTTCAAGGTTTATTCATGTTGGGGCACATATCAGAACTTCATTTCTTTTTATTATTAAATAATATACCATTTAAAGATACGTATTTTGTTACCCTAGTCAATTGTTGTACATGTGAATCATTCTTACTATTTATTATGATGCTGCTGCTGTGACTATTTCTGTGCAAGTTTTGTGTGAGCATGTATTCTATTTTTTTGATACATACCTAGGAGTGGAATCACTGGATCAAATTACAAACCTATGTTTCAATGAAGAATTCCAGACTCTTCTCTGAAGTAGCTGACCATTTTTATTTCTACCAAGAAGGTGTGAAAGACTGATTTTCACTACAGCCTTACCAAGGCTTGTTATTTAGTATCTCTTTTATCCTAGTGTCTATGAAGAGGCTGCTCATTGAAGTCTGACTTATGTTTCTCTGATGACTAATGAATTTTAAGCATTATTTCAATAGTTTACAGCTCACCTGAATATCTCATTGGAGAAATGTCTAGGATGTTTAGCCTATTTTTATTGAGTTGTCTTTTCAGAATTGAATGGTAAGAATACTTTCACTGTAATTTGTAATCAATTATAGTCTAATCTAAGGTCATGAGGAACTGTTGGTATATTTCCTTTGGAGTTTTACAGTTTTAGCTCCTCCATTTATATTTATAATGTATTTCGATTTTTTGAGTGATACGTGTCCAGCTTCACTCTTTTACATGTTATATTCAGTTTCCCAGAACTGTTTATTGAAAAAAAAATAGTCTTTTTTTAGTGAACGATTTT
Source organism: Dasyprocta punctata (assembly GCA_004363535.1). Classification (NCBI taxonomy): domain Eukaryota; kingdom Metazoa; phylum Chordata; class Mammalia; order Rodentia; family Dasyproctidae; genus Dasyprocta; species Dasyprocta punctata. The sequence continues at coordinate 1,148 of RJWM01052476.1, read as the reverse complement.
GATACTCTTGTTGATAATCAACTGAACATAGATGTACGATATTACTTTAGGATTCTCCATTTTATTCACTTATATTTTTCTATTTTATGTCAGCACCAGATGTCATAATTTTAAACAGAAAAGTATAAGTCGTCCAACAATGATCACTATTTTCAAGATTGTTTGAGTAATTCTGGGTTCGTTGAGTTTCTGTATGAATTTTAAAATCAAATTTGCTAATTTCTACAAACAAACCAATTAGAAGACCAGGCAGATACTATGCTGCATCTATTAATGGGAGAGTATAAGGACTTTAATAACATTTAGTTTTTCAATCAATGAACGGAACATAATTTCCCATTTGTTTAGATTCTCATTCATTTCTTTCAAAGAGGTTTTTGAAGCACCTGTTTTGAACTTTGTGAAATTTATTTCAGAGTATTTCATTGGGTTTTGATTCTCTAGTATCTTAGTAGCTTCCTTGTTGCTGAAACGATGTACCTGATACCCGCAGTTTAAAGGAAGAGAGGTTCGTTTTGGTCATGGTTCAGTCCGTGGCCAGCCGGCTTCCAGGCAGAGGCTGCAGGGCAGAGGGGCGTGGTGCAGGAGAGGCGCGTGGGGCTGGGGAGCAGGCAGAGGGCAGCACTGGGGGCAAGAACACAGCCCCTAGCGGCCTGATCACCTTCCAAACGCTTGAGACTTTGGGGCCACATTTTAGATCCAAGCCTAACAGGTAGCAAATCTGTTGTTCTCTTAATTGCAATAGCTTTGCTTCTCCCTTTCCAATATGAATGTCTCGTTTTTGCACACATTTAGTTTTATTGTAATAAAACAACTTGTACAATTTTAATATTTCAAACTGAGTATCAGCTTTCATTTCCAGTGAAAATATAAGAGGAAGTTTAAAAATAAGGGTACAAAATTACCATAAAGGATGTTAATTCCAAGTGAGACCCTGTAGGTTCTGCTGATTCTCCTGCTGAGAGGCAGGGTCCAAGTCATTATTACTAGAGAATCTGAAAGTGTCACTTAAGCAGCAAGGTGTCTACTAAACATCTTAAATGTGCTAAAGGAGAAACCATGTTGGACCCAATCTAGCATCTCAAATCCTTTCTTTGAGGACCTTCCATAGCCTCATTTTAAAAAAGCTTATTCTTTTTTTTTTTTTT
>RJWM01052475.1:0-10101 GCA_004363535.1 Dasyprocta punctata | reverse complement strand
CTTCCCTTCCCCTCCCCTCCCCTCCCCTCTCCTTTCCTTTTCTTTTCTTTTTTCTTTTCTTGGTACCTGGGATTGAACTCAGCCTCGTGCCTGCCAGGCAGGCAGTTACGCCACTGAACTAAATTCCTGGCCCTTAGTTTCTTGGTAGTAGTCATTTTTTCTGGTGCGAAGTGGAATCTTAGTGTTGTTTTAATTTGAATCTCTTGAATGACCAGTGATATTGAACATTTATTCACGTATTTATTTGCTGTTTGTATTTCTTCTTCTGAGAAGTGTGTATTCTTCTCAGATGTTCATTTTTGGATTGGGTCTTTAAATCTGGGAGGACTGATTTTTTTGAGTTCTTTATATGTTCTCAATAGTAACCCTTTGTCTGAGGAACAACTGGCAAACATTTTCTCCCATGTTGTGGCTTGTCTCTTCACTCTGTTGCTGGTTTCTCTTGCTGTGCAAAAGATTTTTAGTAGGATGAGTTCCCAGTTGTTGACTCTTTGTGATAGTTTCTGTACAATCTGAGTTTTGTTCATAAAGTCTCTGCCTACACCAATGTCTTCAAGAGTTTTACCTACTCTATCTTCCAGTAGATTTAATGTTTCTGTTTTAATACTAAGATCTTTGATCTAGCTTAGTACATGGTGAAAGATATGGGTCCAGTTTTAATCTTTGGCATGTGTAGAGCCAGTTTTTCCAGTACCATTTATTGAAGAGGTTATCTTTCTTCCAGTGAATGTTTTTGGCACCTTTGTCAAAGATAAGGTGGCTTAGTATGTCTGCAGTTGTTCCTGCATCTTCTAATCTGTTTCATTGTCAGGTCTGTTTTTTTTTCTTTTGCCAGTACCACACTGATTTTTATCATAGTAACTTCATAGTATAATTTTAAGTCAGAGATTGTGATGCCCCCTGTCTTGTCTTTGCTGCCCAGGATTGCCTTTGCTAGTCCAGATCTCCTCTGGTTCCAGATGAATTTTAGGATTGCTTTATCTAATTCTGTGAGATATGCTATTGGAATTTTGATTGGGATTGCATTGAATCTATGTAACAGTTTTGGAAGTATGGCTATTTTTACTATATTTGTTCTTCCTACCCAAAAGCATAGGTATCTCTCCATTTTCTAATTTCTTCAATCTCCTTTTTCAGAGTACTGTAGTTTTCAATGTAGAGATCTTTTATCTCCTTTGTTAGATCAATTCCTAGGTATTTCATTTTTTTGGATGCTATCATAAAAGTATTGCTCACCTGATTTCTCTCTCAGTGAGTTTGTTATTCATGTACAGGAAGGCTATTGATTTTTGAGTGCTGACATTGTAACCAGCTACATTGCTGAATTTGTTTATTAAAACTAGATAGAAGTCTTTTGGTGGAGTTTTTGGAGTCTTCTAAGTAGAGTATCATGTCATCTGCAAATAATGATAGTTTAACTTCTTCCTTTCTTATCTTTATTCCTTTTATTTCTTTCTCTCATCTAATTGCTCCAGCTAAAGTTTCCAGGACTATGTTGAATAAGAGTGGAGACAATGGACATCCTTGTCTTGTTCCTGATTTTAGAGTGAAAGCTTTCAGTTTTTGTCCATTTAGTATAATAATGTTGGCTGTTGGTTTGTTGTAGATGGCTTTTACCAGATTGAGATAAAGACCATCTATTTCAATTTTTATAGGATTTTTATCATGAATAGGTGCTGGAATTTGTCAAAAGCTTTTTCTGCATCTAGTGAGATGATCATATGATTTCTGTCCTTGGCTCTGTTAATATGGTGTATTACATTTATGGATTTACATATGTTGCACCATCCCTGCATCCCTGGGATGAATCCCACTTGATCACAGTGTACAATCTTCTTGATGATTTGCTGCACTGTTTGTCAGTATCTTGTTGAGAATTTTTGCATCAATGTTCATTAGGGAGACTGACCTGTAATTCTCTAGTTGGTTCCTTCTCTGGTTTTGGTATCAGGGTCATACTTACTTTCAGGAATGAATTTGAAAGTATTGCTTTCCATTCAATTTTATTGAAGAGTTTGAGAAGTAGTGGTGTTAGGTCTTCTCTAAATTTCTTGTAGAATTCAGCAGTGAATCATTCAGGGCTTGGGCTTTTCTTTGTTGGTAGGTTTTTAATTACATCTTCAATTTCATTTATTGATATTGGGTTATTTAGGATTTTTATATCTTTTTAATTCAGCTTTGGTAAGTCATATGTATCTAGGAATATGTCCATTTCTTGTGTATTTTCCATCCTGAGAAACACGAAATTTTTGAGGGATATTTCATTTTATATTTAAAATTTTAAAGTTTTTTTTTTTGAGACAGAGTCTAACTGTGTAGTCCAGATTGGTCTTGAACTCACTCTGTAGCCTAGGGTGGCCTTGAAGTCGTGGCAATCCTTCTGCCTCAGCCTCTCCAGTGCTGGGATTACAGGTGTGTGCCACTATGGCTGGCTCGGAGGATATTTTAGATCTGAACCATAAAATCCCCTGTGTCTTCTCTCTCCTCCCTCACAAATATGTACATGTATGCATGTATATGTCAAATACATATATACTTTGCTATGGATGTGTGTACACATACATAATATATCCACGTAAGTTTCTTTTATCACATGTTGAGGCAATTAATAATATTAGTTGCTTGCATTTATTGTGTTTATCATGTGCCAAATACTCTTTTAAACCCTTTCGCATTCAAAACTAACATAACCTCACAATAACACTATAAGGTGGATATTACTTTTATGCCATTTTATTGATGATTAGGTCAAGCCACAAAAAATTTAACTCCTTCTAAGTTTACACAGATAATAGTAACTTTTGAACTCAGGCAAAATTTTTTTTTTGTTCTGGAGATTGAACTCACAACCTTGTGCTTGCCAGGCAGGCGCTTGTGTCAGGTACAGTTTTAATCACAGGTTGTGTGGTATTTATACACTGTGTGATATGTTGTTTTGGAATTAGCTGTTTTTACTCAGTATTTCCTGAAACATTTCTTCATGTGATTAAATAATGTTTTTCTAAAATGGGATTTTAATAGTTGCATAGAATTTAATACAATGATAAGCATTTTATTTAATCTTTCACGTAAGGTACTTGGTTTGGTTAACATTTTCTCTACTGAATAACACAGCAGTTGGCAAACACCCTTAAGATATGCTTTTGTGCATTGATAATGTTCATGTCCTAGTGCTGGATTAGTAAGCATTGAATCGGTGAGGTGAACGGGCTCTGCTGTTTTGGTGGGTTTTGCTCCTGTAAGAAGCCCTAATCCCCATTCCCTCTGCCCGTGCAGGCTTCTCTGAGAGCCTGCGACAAGAACTGGGGTCTCTCTTCGTTTCCTTTCTTCTGGCCCCAAAGAGCGTGTTGGTTAATTTGGAATCTTTTTCTTCTTGACTGCCATTTTAATGAATTTTTACAATCATCTTCTGTCCTTTTGGAAGAACTTTGGTTAGTGTTCCTCAAAATATTTTTGGCGACTAGGAAAAGTTGTCTTATGTCTTAATTTTTTTAGCCCTTTAACAGGGTGTCTTAGTTATTTCTGTGCTGCTATAACAGAATACCATTGAAAAATTTATAAAGAACAGATACTGATTTTCTCACAGTTCTGCAGGCTGTGAAGACCAAGATCAAGTGCCAGTATTCAGTGACAGGGGTTCCTGGCTTTTTCTTTCTTGGGTTACTAATACTAGCACTGTGTCCAGCATGCTCAGTAGTGCTCAAAAACATTTACAGGGCAAGTGAATGGAACAAATGCCCTGAGAAATGACTGGCATTGCACATACTGTGGTGGTTGCTTATCCACTGTATTCTCTGTCTTTGTTTCTATGGCCAGGTGACTTTGAACTCTTTGAGGGAAAGTCTGCCGTTCCTACCCTAGGAATGCAGGACAACTCTAGATTGCCTTGGACTCAATGTTGAGAGACTATTGGTTTCTTTTTCACTGCTGATATGGTATCTTTGAGTCTCTGTACAAGACAGCCCATGTTCTCCAGGCCCAGGGTTGCTATGCTGTGGTCCTGCAGGTCTCAGGCTGATAAAACCCCTGAGGCCACACCCGCTTGCTTCAGAATGGCTGCTGTCAGTACAATACCAGGCAATCTCTTAACTCTCAGCTGCTGATGCTGAAGTGTTCCTTCGGTGGTGCACATAAACTCTTCTGGTTGATTGGCCTTTAATATATAATTAGGGACAAGTCTCTGCCATATGTGTTTTTCAGAAGTTTTCCTAGGTATGATCTCACCGCCAGACTGTGACACCTCAATGCTGAGGGGCTCCACGTGGCCTGGGAAAGGTCCATCATCCAACCAGTCTGATGTTCAGTAATGTAAGGAACCTTGGGAAAATGCCCGAATCCATCCCACCCCCAGATTTTGGTCCTTAAAATATATATACATTGATTTCAAATGGACACCAAAGCATCCACTGACTAGGCAAGCTGATAATAACCTAAATCTTTCCAAGCACTGAATCTTAATTAGGGGTTTAACCAGGACTCAAAGGTTTCCAAGAAAGAGGAACTTTTATAGCTAAAATCAGGACTGACCTGGGAAAACTGGGATAGTCTGTCACTTTAAACTCCACAGAGACTCAGATTGGGAAATACAGTGAGTACTATTTCATTTAAAGAAAGCTGCACAAAGTGAGTGATTCTGGCCTGATTTATATCCTGGGTTGAAATTGAGAGTGATTTTGATAACCCCCTGAACCTCCAATTTATATGAGAAGTGAGGGCAGTCTTGTGCCTCTCCATCCACCCAAAAAACTCAATCAACCAATCAACCAGCTCCCCCCCCCCAAACCCTGTCTAGTTGGTTAGCAGAACTCCTACAGTGTCTTAAATTCTTTTACCTTAGGAAGCATGAGAATCAGGAATTAGACATATATCAGAAACTATCTTAGTTGGGATTTCTCAGAAGCAGATCCTGAGTTTAAGATTCCAGTGCAAGTTGTTTGAGAGGAAGCCAAATACCAGGTGGGAGGAAGGGAGAGAAGTAAGAGGAGGTAGCCAATAAAGTCACTTTACAAAGTTGGATCTGGGTGATTAGAGCTTCGTATTTTGGTCTGAATAATTCTTGTGGGGGCTGCCCTTAACATTGTAGGATGTTTTGTAGCATCCCTGATCTCCATCCACAGATATCAGTCACATTCCCTTTCCCATGGTTATGACAATCAAAATAGCCTCTCTGTGTCACCAAATGTCCACTGCCCCCTTCCACTGGTAACCAGTGCTGTAGAACAAACCTCAGAATTCTCCTGCCTGGGTGGGTGAGGGAGCTGGATGTTTAAATGTGAATTCTATCAGTCATATGTTGAGAGCTGCTGAGAAGGACTTTGCAGAAAGCTCTCAGGCAGATCCTGATAGGTGGAAGATGGCTAAGGTATATCAAAGTGGAGAGCCAAGAGGTTCTAGGTGGGGTTCTGATGGACCTGCTTCTGTCTGTCTATTTGCTCTTGCATTTGTTTTGTCTACCAACTACCTTTGTCTTTTTATCTGTCCATATGATGGATGATGACTTTCTCCCACTCCTACCCTCACGTATGAATCCCTGTCTTTAAATTCTAATTCCAGATTTATAGAACAGACAATCTGATTGGCTCAGTTTGGGTCAGATATCCATTCTGGGCCAATGAACTGTAACCACGTACTGTATTACAAATATGGCTTTCATGGGGACTCTCTCCTGTTTCTATGCAGACAGGCAAATAAGGAAACTGGATGTTATTTTGGACAGCGGGGTTGAGGCGGAGACAGGCAGTGATTTTTGCTGACATTATCAGGTATCTCTTATTGCAAGGCTATGTGAAGGATACATGGACAAGTGACTTGTAGAGTGTTCAGAATGTGAGGAGAATGTAGAAGTTAAACATGAAATCGATGCTGTTAGGGTTAGGAAACAGTCTTTTTCCCCCAATACCAAGGTGAGTAATTATGACAGGAAGAAAAGTTGAGATAATTGTGTTTTCATTTGCATATTCCTTATGGTGAAGCAGCAATGTGGACATTTTGGTGGGCTGGGGGAGTTTCTTAGCCAGACTTCAAGGTGAACTGAGGTTTTGCTAATGAATTCTGTCTGAGAGGAGCAATGTGAGATCTGCTTTTGGGTTGACTGCCAGGGCAAAGGAAAGCATATCTAGTGGTACCCCCATTCATGAACTTGATTTTATGATTCTGGTCACAAACTAGAGTTGGATGAGAACCAAATCAATTTTAATGGTTAGGTTTGACTATTATGGGAAAATTTGATTTGGTTCTCATCAAGTTTGGTTTGAGACCAGATTCATGGAGAGAATTGAATTTGTTAACCAAGATACCACTGTATCTCACAGTGGGGAGGGGAGAACTCTCCTTGTCTGACAACTTGGTCTGTTAGTTTTGCTGTAGAAAAGGGAAAGCAGGAACACGGGAATCTTGTCCTGCTGAACTGTATTCTTTTTTTCAAATTAATTAAAGACATAAAAACAAAAATAGGGAACAGAATAGTTCTTGAGATGAGGGGCTGTTTGTCCTTGGTGTGACTGCTTGCTTAAGAAATGCAGAGAAGAAGGGTTGTCATGTACTTTATGGGTCCTTCTGATCTCTCTGCATAAAGCAGCAGCATGCAGTTGGCAGAACAATGGCTCTGCTTTTAAGGCAGTGTTTTTTAGGGATAACTTTCTGGAAGGTCTGATACAGGGAAAGGGGTTTTGCCAAAGCTGCCTCAAGTGAATTGTTGCCTACGCGACTCAAGGAGGTACCAGGTGTATAAGGTGCAGTGTGACCACCGCCCCTGGAGTTAAGCAATCGTGGCTATGCTGGTTACTTCTGCAAAGAAGAATTAATGGCCCAGACATGATGGCACTTGTGTAACTCAGTTTCTTTCATCACTTGCTGGGCCTGACTGTGGCAAGGAAAGATGAACCATACTATGATTTAGACAAGGTCTTTGAGACTTCTTGGAGGATAGTTGATTTGTCTGTAATGATTGTCCTTCCAAAATGTGAGCCTTCATCAGCCTCAGGAGAAAGCATGAAGCGTGGCATGGCAATATAGAGAGATCGGCAAGCCCTTTCCTAGGGAAAGAGACATGGTGGCTGTGGGAAATGTGCCTGACTCAGAAACTGCCACCCACAGGAGGTCCAAGGACACTCCTGGTACATTTATAGCCACACTTATGCTGACCACTCTTATCCTGGGCTATCTGTAGCCAACAACTGCGTGGGGGAGGGATAACCAGGCAGGTCCACTCCTGGAAGAGATCTGTATTCTCTGATGGTGAATAATGGCTCCAGAGCTCCCTGCCTGCCTCACTGAATCTTTATTTCTTAGATTGCTTGGGTGTCCCCACCCCTCTCCTTTTCTTTACCAGGTCAGACTTGCCTGGTGAGCTGGCAGCTGTCTCAGAGTTACCTTCCAATTTCTTCTCTTAAAGGTGATTCGCCTAATACAATCCTCACCAGTGTAATCTTACTTTGGTGGCTGCTTTTCAGTGGGCTCAGACCAATACAGAGGGCTGCATAACTTATACTTCAAATGGAGGTGCTTTTGGAATGAAATAACAGTAATGCTAAAAATAACAGCAGTAAACCAAGGCTGGCCTAGAGAACCCTAAGCAAAAATTTTTAGAGATACCTTAGCTGATTTGTTCAGGAGTCCTAAAGACACTAGACAGGCTGATAACTGGATCTTAGCTGGGCAGATATAAAAAATTAAGTCCCATTTAATTTCAGAAAATGACTAATTTAGCTTAAGTAATATTTGTAGAGTGAATCTTTTGTGCTAATTAAGAGGCTGGGCAGAGACAGATAAAGAAGACACAGTCTCTGCTCTCAAGTAACTTGTCTTCTCCAGGGGCAGCCCGACACGAAGTGATAATTTTAGTAAAATATTCTTGTAAGAGAAAGAGTTGACAATGGGATGAAATCGGCTATAAGAAGGCAGGAGCCAGCTCCACCTGAAGATTGCTAGTTTCTTCCTAGAAGACGATACAGTGCAAGGGGATGAGTCCTGGGACAGCTCTGGAGGACTCTTTTGTGCCAGTTGGAGGGTCCACAAGGACAGGGACATAAGCAAGGCAGTTAGGGCTTTGGTTCTAGCTGCAGGGTGAAGGGCGGTGTCTGGCCAGTACTTTTTCTTTTCCTTTCTAGTTATTAGGAAAGCAGGTTCCATGCATGCTGTCTCTCGGGACATGGTGGAAAACAGCTCGGCAGCGCATATGGTGAGCACTAGACTTGAATTTTCTAAGGCTTTTCTGTTGCACTACACAGTCGCATCAGGTGAGGGACTGCCAGCCTGCCAAGACAGCTTGCATTTCTCAAACTCTTGTGAGGCTGCAACTTTCTTAGAGGAGCAGGCAGGTGATTGGCCTCCTCTGGGCTCTGTTGAAAACACCTCTCCTCTGAAGCAGCTGGTGCTACCAAGTTTTCTGGCAATGTTGCTCTTTCTACAAGTGGGGCTGGGAAAGAGCACAGTGCAGTGAAAGGAAAAAAAAACAACTCAAACAGAAAACACTTGAATAAACAGATGCATGGTTTACCCCTCCAGCCTTTTCCTTGGCCTCATGATGCCTGACAGAAATTGAGTTGAAAGTGACGACTGGGCTACGATGAGGCCAGCAATATGTCACCCGATCAAGCGGAGACCTCAGGGGACGGAAAAGGCATTTCACTCTAAGCTCAGCCACGGTGCTGCTGCAAGACAAGAACCCCGTGGCTCCGGCAGCTTCTCCCTCCTCCTCCTTTCCACATGATTCAATTTCATGCCATTTGCAATTGTGAGGCAAAAGAACACTCCAAATTCCAGGCCCCCATCTCGAAGCTCCCTTTGTGAGCTCAGGGAAAGAGGTGAAACAGCTTCATACATATGGCCACAGGCAGCTGGCAGTGATGTTGGAGGGTGAGAACCAAACTCTTGGTTTTCAACTTTCAACCCCAAAGGGTAGAGAGATCTCTTGAGCTTGAGGTAAAAAGTTGCATGTTTTAAGAAAGAATGTAAAAAAAACAAAAGGCACAAGCTTCTTGCAACCCATGGTTTATTTTTCTGTACTATAGAGGAGATTATGACCTTGGCATGCATAACTGTAATCGGGTGAAGATGTGCCATGAGCTATCACAGCATTGCATACATGCCTTACCCAGGGGACAGAAGAGCAGTAAGTATCTTGGGAAGCCTTAAAATCCATGCTTGAGATTGTCAGGCCATCATTGCTTGCTGCCTTTTGTGTTGTAGATCATACTGTCTACCTTCTTGGGCATTGTTTTCTGCTTGTGTGAGTCCTGGCTGCAAGTGGTCCCTAGTCTTCGGGATCTGAGCCAGTATTGTCACAATCAGGCAGCATTTGGAGACTCTGCAATATTTGCATTTCTTGGCAGTGATGGGAATTGAAAGATACTATTTTTGATCCTTTAATCTGATAAGTAAGCGAAAGATCTTCTAAGGTGGGGTCCTAGCTTATAGTGAGAACATACATCTAAATGAAATGGCCCCAGACTGATGTGGCAATGTGGTTTCATTTGGATGGGTTCTCAGCACCACAAGGTTTTAGGCTCCACCTAAGCAGTTCCAGCACAGTGCTGGGAAGTTGGTGCCTTAGATCAGGTGAAGATGTGAATGAAAGAGATAGAAAGGGAGGATAAATTGCTCTTGAGGAATTTTTCTACCTAATAGAAAGAGACCTCAGGCAAAATACAGTTGGAAAAATAAAATGAAGCTCTCTCTCTCTCTTTTTTTTCTTTTTGAATGGAAGGGATAATGGTAGAAATGGAAGCAATGAGGAGAATCCTCCTTGGTTTCTCCTTCCCCTCCCTTACTCCTCCCAGTTAACCAATCAAACTCTGGCAGCAGAAGAGTGTACACTGTGGTAAGAAATGAATTATTTGTGAAAAGAGGGATTATTTGTTGTTTGTTATCCACAGACACTGTCTTCTAGAGAGAACAGATCCTCCTAAGCAATACCTTGTGCTTACTAAGTAGAGTAATGGGTATAAAGGACTCGTGATGGGAGAATCCAGGAGAGAGCTAAATTGCTGGAGATGAAAAAAGTGATTGAGAATTGTGAATTTCCAGAAAGAAGCAAAGAACAAAGACAACAAAGCTGGGGAATTTCAGCAAAAAATACCAAGAGAAGATAAGGCAACTGGG
>RJWM01052474.1:0-10100 GCA_004363535.1 Dasyprocta punctata | reverse complement strand
GTGAGATAAAGATCCAATTTTATTATTCTGCTTGTGGATTCCTTCCTCAATATAAAGTTTTGTCTTTCCCCATTGTGAATTCTGGTAACTTTGTCAAAATTAAATGGATTTTTATAATCTATGGTTTGTGTCTGCTGTTCTCATGAGTCAGCATGCTGGGTCTGGGAATAGCACAACAAGAAGCTAGTTTGATCTTCCCATAAGCCATGCAAACATGGCAGGGCCTAGGCAGAGAGAAGCCAGATTACCTTTCCCACAAGCTGCGGACTGAGAATCAAGAATCTTTCCACTCCCAACCCCTCCATAAGGAAGCAGCTGGTTCTGAGGACAGCCTGAGTTAATAGGTTAAGTATCAGATGGTTTCTCTTACATAAGTAGCACAAAGTATAAAGAACAAAATAAAAGACAGATGTTAGGAAACAGAGAGGTAGACATGTTGAGATGAGTAGCCGATCTGGAGATTGGGGAAAAGGGACACCTGGAAGGGAAGTACAAGTAAAAATGATTCAGATGTGATGTGTATATGCAACCGTTTCCCAAGATGAATGGAATTTCTATGAGTCACAAACATATGCCAACCTGTCGTCCTTTAAAAAGCAACAACAAAATTTGAATTTCAGTTTTTGGTTTAATTTTACTATACCTGTTGGAATGGTCAGCTATTCTGAAGATAGCAAGATATACTACAGTAGCTATTGTTTTCATAGTATCTTTCTTTGAAGTTCTGTACCAGTTCTACTGCTTTGTTTTGATTGACTTTGTTCTGTTATGTTTTACTATCTTTAAAATAAAATAAAAATTCAAATTTCAAGTTGACCTGGGATTTTAGTTGTTTCTGGGGGCCAGCAGGAAATAGCCTCGATAGATGCTGATTAGGGTTTTTTTTCCATACCCCCAGTGAACTACATCTCAATCGTTCAGCTTCACAGACGGTCTCTTTCCAGTGTAGGAATTCAGTGCCATTTCGGCATCAGTAGAAGACAGCCCTTCTGCATAGAATTCAGTAGTGTTTGGAGGAAGATGGGAGGGAGCATACATGGGTGTAGAGCCCAGCAGCTTTTGATGGGTGGAGAGAGGGAGCCCACAGGGCCACAGACTTCACTGGCACTGTGTGGGGTAGCAATCGAAGACAGCCTTGTTTGGCACTGTTCCAGTGTCTTTTCTCTATCCCTGGCTCCCAGCATTTGCTTCCACTGCAAACTCCTGCAGTTCTGTCTCACACATCACTCAATGCCCAGTTCTGATTCCCTAACACAAGGACAAATTGCTTTATTTATCTCTGGTCATAGGGCTCCCCAGTCCCAATACAGTGACTACCCTCTAACTGATTTTCTGGCTTATGCTTTCCTTAGAGGCCCTCTGTTACAAATATCTTTTTTGCTGGGCAAAAAGTGGGAGGAGAGTTTGGACAGATGAGCACTGGGTAGGCACTTATCAGTAGCCTGGTAGCCACTGCAGGAGTGGGCTTTGTCCCTCAGGGGGATTTGAACTTTTGCCAAGATGCCATGTTTACAGGACTTGAGCTGTAAGTAGTCCTGGAGTCTAGAAGCATCCCTGCTTCTTATTCTACACAGTCCCGCTACTGGATTTCATCTGATGGGCTTCTCCTTAAAGTTACCTACTTATACTTGGGTTTCCTTCCACTACCATCAGAGTATCAGGGGACCTTAGTGACCGTCTTCCAAGCACACCATGAACATTGCTGGCATTGGCCCATCATGATGCTCCTTCCTGAAAACAGGCTTTCTTGTTTGGGTGGGGTGATAAGAGAGGCAATCATTGTGGTTTAGATTTACATTTCGCTGATATTGAACTTTTTTTTTCATGTACTGCTATAAGTTTTCTTTTGAGAAGTGTCTATTTAGATCTATTGGCCTTTTAAAATGTTGGGTGCCTTTTTTTCTTGCTATTGTATTTTTGGAGTTCCTTATACATTCTCAATATCAACCCCTTGACAGATATCTACATTGCAAATATTTTCTCCCATTCTGTAGCTTGTCTCTGTATGCTATTTGCTTTGTTATACAAAAGCTTTTTATTTTGATGTAATCCTACTTGTGTATTTTTGCTTTTGTTTCTCATGGCTGTTGAGGATTCATCTAAAAATCCTTCCCAACTTGGCATAGTGGTGCATGTCTGTAATGCCAGCACTCAGAAAGCTGAGGCAGGAGGATCACTGCAAGTTTGAGACCAGCCTGGGCTACAAAGTGAGCCCAAGACCAGCCTGAACTACATAGCGAGATCCTGTCTCAAAAATACCTATAAAAAAAAAGTCCTTCCCAATCCAAAGACCCAAAGCATTTCCTCTGCTTTCTTGTAGTAGTTTCATTGTTTCAGGTCTCACATTTAACACTTTGATCCTCTTTGAATTGATCTTTGAAACTGATGAAAAATTCATGTCCTGCTTCATTTGTCTGCAATCAGATATGCCACTTTTTCCAGCACTATTTATTAAAAGGAAGCTCTTTCTCACACAGGCATTCTTAGCACCTTTCTTTAAAATGAGATGGTTGTAGATGCATAGGTTTATTTCCAGGTTATCTATTCTGTTCCAGTGGTTTGTGTGTCTTTTTAAAATGCCAGTATCATGATATTTTGATTGCTACAGTTCCATAGAGTGTTTTGAAGTTAGATAGTACAACACTTTCTGTGTTGTTCTTTTTGCTCAATAGTTCTTTTGATTATTTAGAGTTTTTAATTTCCGTAAACATTATTAATTTTTTCCAGTTCTCTGAAGAATAGCATTGATAATTTGACAGGGATTGCATTGTATATATAAACTTCTTTAGGTAATACAAAATTTTAACAATATTGATTCTTTCAATCCATGAAAATGGGACATTTTTCCACTTTTTTGTGCCTTCTTCAATTTCTTTCTTTAATGTCTGATAATTTTCATTGTAGAAGTCTTTTACATCTTTGCTTCAATTTATTCCAAGGGTTTTTTCTTTTTGGCCACTCTTTTAAATAAGGTTGCTTTCTCAATTTCTAGTTCAGAAAATTCACTATTGACATGTAGCAATAGTACTGATTTTCATATGTTGATTTTGTATCCCACAAACTTGATGAATTCACTTATTAGTTCTAATTGCTTTTTTGTGGAATTGTTGAGGTTTTCTATATATGTAATTATCTCATCTGCAAACAGTGACAATTTGACTTCCTGGTTTCCAATTTGGACGTCCTTTATTTCTTTTTCTCACCTGTTTATTCTGGCTAGGACTTCTAGTAGTATGATGATAACAGTGAGCACCCCTGATTTTGAGAGGTTCTGCTGATCTGAAGACTAGGATGTCTTTCCATTTTCTAATGTCCACTTTCATCACTTTTTTCAGAGTACTGTATTTTTCATTGTAGAGCTCTTTCATTTCTTTGATTAAGTTAATTTCTATGTATTTTTTCTTGATGTAACTGTGAATGATATCATTTTCCTAATTTCTTAGTGAATTCATTATTTGTGTAGAGAAATGTTATTGATTTTCATGTGTTTATTTTGCTGAATTTAGCTGTTAATTCTAGGAGTTTTAGCTGGGCGTTGTGGCACACGCCTTTAATCTCAGCACTCAGGAGGCTGAGGCAGGAGAATCATTGTGAGTTTGAGACCAGTCTGGGCTACAAAGTGAGTTCAAGGCCAGCCTGAACTACATAGTGAGACCCTGTCATTATGTGGGGCTGGGGATTTAGTTCAGTGGCCTAAGCACCTGCCTGGCAGGCATGAGGTTGTGAGTTTGATCCTTGGTACCAAAAATAAATAAATAAATAATTCTCTAGGAGTCTTTTGGTGGAGTTTTTGGGTCTTCTATGTGGAGGAATATGTTGTCTAAAAATAATGATAATTTGACTTTCTTTCCCATTCATATCCCATTTTTTTAACTTTCCTGATTGTTCTGGCTAATGATTCAAGAACTATATTGAACAGGAGTGGTGATAGTGGTCATCTTTGTCTCGTTCCTGCTTTTAGAGGGAAAGTGTCTTGGTTACTTTTTACTCGTTGCTGAGACAAAACACCTGACACACAAAATTAGGGAAGAAAAGGTTTATTTAGCTTACAGTTTTTGGAGGTTTTAGTCCACAATCAGCTGGCTCCAAGGCAGGGTGGCATGGCACAGGGACAACACTTCAAGGCAGCAGCCGAACAAAAAGCAGCCAGAGTAAAAGGAGCAACAGAGCAAGCCTCTTCTCCTCCTTTATATAGTACACAGGACACCACCACCCCCCAGGGTGGGTGTAGCATTCACAAACATCCTTACCTTCCTTTGCACAGGATGAGGCTGTTTACAAAGTAAGAACCCTGGCTCCCTGCTGAGTCTCTCAGCTAAACTTTTGGCCTTCTCAAATTGACACAATGGCCAGGTAACTGCTTATGCTCTACACACCAGGATGTAGAGCTGCTGCCTTACTTAATTAAGCTGCTAGACTTCTCAAGTTGACACAATGTATAAACCCTAACAGAAAGCTTTGTTTTTCCTCACTTCTATGATATTGGCAGTAAGTTTGTCATAAACAGCATTTGTCTGATTAAGATAAGGTCCTTCTCTGCCTATTTTTTCAAGGTTTTTATCATGAGTAGATATTGGGGTATGTCAGATGCCTTTTCTGTATCTATTGAGTTGATCATGTGATTTTTGTACTGTCTTCTGTTTATGTGGTGTCTTAAATTTACTGATTTGCATATGTTGAATCATCCTTGCATCTTTGGGATGAAACCGACATGGTCATGAGGCATGATCATTTTGTTTGCCAATATTTTGTTGAAGATTTGTGTATCTGTGTTCCTTAAAGAGATTGGACTGTGGTTTTCCTTCTTAGCTGGGTCTTCATTTGGTTTTGGAATTAGGGTAATGCTAGCTTTTAGGAATAAGTTTGGACATAGTCTTTCTTTTTAAATTTCATTAAACAGTTTGAGGAGTATTGACATTACATCTTTTCTGAAGGTCTTGTAGTATTTAGTGGTAAATCCTTCAGGTCCTAGAATTTTCTTAGTTGATATCTTTTTAATTGCTTCAATTTTATTGCCTGCTCACAGATTGTTCATAATCTTTATGTCCTCTTTGTTCAGTTTTGTTAATTCATATGTCTCCAGGAGTCTGTCCATTTTTTCAAGATGCTCTAATTCATTGGATACAATTTTTCACAGCAGTTACTGAGTATCAGCAGTGTCTGTTGTGATTTTATCTCTTTTCTTTCTCACTGCATTGATACAAATTAGGAAGTGTAAGTTTGGCTAAGAGTTTGCTTATTTTGTTTTTTCTTTTAAAGAAATGCTTTTTTAAATTCATTGATATCTTGTATTACTCTTTTAGTTTCACTTTTGTTAATTTCCCCCTGTTTATTATTTCTATTCTTGTACTAGGTTTGCTTGAACTGTTCTTGTTTCTCTAATGTCTTGAGGTGCATAGTTAGGTCATGTACTT
Source organism: Dasyprocta punctata (assembly GCA_004363535.1). NCBI lineage: Eukaryota > Metazoa > Chordata > Mammalia > Rodentia > Dasyproctidae > Dasyprocta > Dasyprocta punctata. Next base: position 4,686 of record RJWM01052474.1, on the reverse strand, counting down.
AAACGCACTCTGGTTTTCTAATGTGAGCATTCACAGCTATAAACTTCCCTTTCAGGCCTGCTTTCATTATATCCCTTAAGTTCTCACAAATTGTGCTGGAATTATTGTTTGATTCTAGGAATTAATTTATTCATTGATTTCTGTGACACATTAAATACTCATGCATGTATTACTTTATTGAGGTGTTTGTAAAATTTCTATGGTTTATTTTGTAATTGATTTCTAATTTAGTTGTTTATGATCTAATAGTATAGATGGGATAATTTTGATTCTTTTGATTTTTTAAGCAACTTTGTGGATTACTATATTGCCTATTTTGGACACAGTTCTTTGTGCTGCTGAGAAGAATGCATATTCTGTTGTAGGGTAGAATACACTGATATTCTAACTCACTACTTCCTTTAGATTGATCCTGAAGTATTTCATTTTTCTTGATGCTAATGTGGAAGGTGTTGTTTCATAACATCTCTCTCATTGAGTTTATTAGTGCACAGGGGTGCTACTGTTTTTTCAGTGTTAACTTTGTATCCTGCTACACTACCCAGTTTTGGTTATTAATTCTAGGAGTCTTTTGATAGAGTTCTTGGGGTCTTTTTCATAAAGTATCATGTCATTATCCACTAATGATAAGTTAACTTCTTTCTTTCCTATTCTTATTCCTTTTATGTCTTTCTCTTGTCTCATTGCTCTGTCCAGTGTTTCCAGAACTATACTAAACCGCAGAAGTGATAGTGAGCAACCTGACAGAGTGGACATTCTCAGTTTTTGACCAGTTAGTATGATGTTGGCTCTTGGTTTGTCATACATGGCTTTTCTCAGGTTGAGATAAAGAGCTTTTATTCGAGTCTTACTCAGGTTTCCAAAATCATGAATGGGCATTGTGCTTTGTAAAATGCTTTTTCTGCATCCATTGAGATGATCATGTGATTTTTGTTTTTGGTTCTTTTAATGTGTGTTACATTTATTGATTTACATGTGTTAACCATCCCTGCATCACTAGACTGAATCTTACTTGGTCAGGGTGTATACTTTTGATGATTTGCTGCATTCTGTTTCCCAGTATCTTGTTGAGGATTTTTGCATCTATGTATGTTTGCATCTATGTCTGTCCTCTAGTTCTGTTTTTTGATTGGAACTTTTCTAGTTTAGGTATGAGTGTAATGCTTGCTTCCAGGAATGAGTTAGGGTGTGTTGCATTCCTTTCAATTTCATTAAATAGTCTGAGCAGTAGTAGTGGTAGATCTCTAAAGCTTTTACAGAACTCAGCCATGAATGTGTCAGTACTTGGGTTTTTCCTTGTTGGCAGTTTTTTTTAATTCTTTGATTTCATTCACCGATATTGAATTATGTGGAATTATTCCATTTTCTTGGTTAGGCTTTGGTAATCCGTATGTATCCAGGAATCTGTCAGTTTCTTAATTTTCCTTAGAGTATAGGTTCTCCAAGTAGGTACTGAAAATCTTCTGGATTTCTGCAGGATTCACTGTGATTTCACTTTCATTACTGATTACACTGATTTAGGTCTTTTTTCCCCTTTGTATTGATAGGGTTAACTAAAGGTTTGCCTATTTTATTTAATCTTTCAAGTAACCAGCTCTTTGACTGTTTGATTCTTTGTATTATTTTCTTAGTCACAATTGAATTAATTTCTGCTTTAGTCTTTATAATTTCCTCCCTCAAAAGTGGCTTTGATTTAACTTCCTCTTGTTTTTCTAGAAACTTGAGCTTCAACATTAGGTTATTTGTGTTCACTGTGTTTTTCTGATGTAGGTATTCATCACTATAAGTTTCCCTCTTTGGAAATGCTTTCATAATGTCTTATAAGTTACGGTATGGTGTAATGACCTTATTATTTAATTGTAGAAACTAATTTCTTCTTTAATTTCATCTGTGACCCATTGGTTGTCCAGAAAGATGTTATTTAATTTTGATGCATTCATACAGTTTTTGTGGTTTCTTTTCCTACTGATTTCCAATTTTATTGCAGTATGATCTGATAATATGCATGGAATAATCTCTATTCCTTTGCATTTACTTAAGCATGTTCTATGGGCTAGCATGTGGTCTATTTTTTAATATGTCCTGTGTGTAGCTGAGAATATGTACTGTGTTTTTGTGGAGTAGAATGCTGTGATGTAAAGTCCATTTGTTCAAAGATTTGGTTCTGCTCTGTTTTTTGGGGTTTTTTTTTTTTTTGGTCTAATCTATTTGTGATCATAGGGTATTGAAGTCAATTACAGTTGAATTAGTGCTTAATTTGATTTTTCATGTCCATTAGTGTTTGTTTTACATAGTTAGGAGTACTGGTATTTGCTGCACATAACTTACAATTGCTATCTCTTCATCTTGGATCATTCCCTTAACAAGTACATAGTGACTTACTTTGTGTCTTATAACCTGTCTTGGCTTGAAATCCAACTTTTTACAAATGGAGTATCTACCCCTGTTTTTCTCTGGGTTTACAAGGAGTGTTGTTTTCCATCCTTTGACATTCAGTCCATGAATTTGTTTTCGAGTTGAATGTGTTTCTTTTATGCAGTTTATTTTTGGATCTTGTTTTTTGATCCATTCTGCTGGTCTGTTTCTTTTGATTGGTGAATTGAAACTATTTTTATTGATATAACTGATATGTATTGACTTATCCTTGGCATATTATTTTCTTGTTTTTGGTCCCCTTTCTTTCCCCTATGTTTAATTGCTTGCCTTGTCTGGTAGATTCATTCTATTGGGATTCATGGAATTGCTGTCTTTATTGTCTTTCTCTAGAATGTCCTTCAGAACTGCTTGGAGTGCTAGTTTGGTAGTCATGGATATCTTCAGGTGTTCCTTATCCTTAAAGTATGCTATTTTTCCATCAATTTTAAAAGATAACTTGTACGGTATATCAATCTAGATTACAGGTTGTTTTGTTTTAGGGCTTTGAATACTTTATGCCAAGTATTAAGGGGTTGTATTGAGAAATCTGCTGAGATACGGATGGTTTCCTTTACAGGTGATTTGTTTCTTTTCTTTAACAGTTTTTAATATTTTGTTTTTGTGTTGAATTTCTGGAATCTTTGCTACTATGTGGTTTGTTGTAGTTTACCTTCTGATCATGGTTAATTGGAGTTCTGTGTGCATCACTTATCTGTATGTCAAATTCTTTTCCCATGCTTGGAAAGTTTTCTTCTATTATTTCTGTGAACAGGTTTTTTAAGATATCATTTTTACTATCTTCTGATTTTTTGATTGACTTCTATCAGTCTTATGTTATTCTTCGCATCATCTAGCAATTGTTGGATTTTTGTGGTTCCTTGCTAGTTTTAGTATCTTTCATTTGGTGATTACTATGCACCAATCCATCTTCTAGATCTGATATTCTGTACTTACATTGATTGATTCTGCTGCATATACTTTCAATAGAATTTTTAATATCCTGGTTATCTGTTTGAATCTGTTTTATGGAATCCATTTCTTTCCTATGTTAGTCATTCATAATTTCTATTACTTTCCTAAACTCTACTTTTTTTTGTATCTATTCTAGATTCACTAACCATGTCCTTCATTATGGTCATCATCTTTTTAGTTACCTGCAAAGTTACTTCTGAGTTGTTTTTTTCTAAAGCCTCATTTATCTGCTTTCTTACTTCTGCTGTTACAAGTTTAGAAAGTTCAACTGGGTATTTTTTTTCCACCTCAGCCTCTCCTGAATTTGCCTTGCGTCTATGTACTAAAAGTCTGGAAGTACATTTTGCTTCTGTATCTTCTCATTTTTTATTTTTTAAGATTTGTTTTTTGCATTGATGTTTGTAACTTGTTTATAGTAGGTAGATTTGTTACTAGTATTGAGAACATCTTTGGAAATGACCACTTTTCAAAGCTGTCTTCCAGATGTAACTGGCTTTTGACTTTTGAGTCTGTCCCAAGATACTGCCTCTTCAATTTATTATAGTTGAGAAGTTGCTGCATATTTGGCTTAGCACCCAGTTCTCTGGTGCTGGATTATGCTATTGTTTATGAACTTCACACAATCTCAGTATTGGTATACAAGGAAAAATAGCTGATCATAACTACTATGTCACTTTGGCTAAAGTAGTATGATCAGTAATAACAATAGCATCAGTTATGTCTAGAAAATGACACACTGTGGTGACTGTTAATTTCCTACCTAAACCATGTGTGCAGGACTTATGTAATAAAAAATCAGAAAATTACATACCGTAAATATCTTCTCAACAGAGTGATTTTACCCTCAAGGTAAATATTTACAAGGTATGAGGAAAAAATAGAGCTAAAAAAGAAGAGAAAGAGATTAGAATCAATGCTGAAGGACAAAGAAAGATTACCAAAGTTTTAGGAGATTGGTAAAGAAGACCAGAGGAAAAGAAAGAAGGACAAGACCAAAAAAAAAAAAAGACAAAACAAAACAAAAACCTAAAAAACAATGTTCACAGTCAAGAAATGACAACAAATAATCTAGAAAAAAAAGAAAAAGAAAACTTTTAAAATTTATTTTTTTTTAATTTTTTTTTTATTTTATTAATAATAGAAGACAAGACAGAAGAGAATCCCCCATACTTGCTACATTGCCCGTTGTAAAGTGATACTTGGGTTGCTGACCAGAGGCCTGGCCGAATCTACAAAACAAAAGTTGTCTGATATTCCTTGGTTGCTATCAATTTAGCCAGACCTCTGAGACAGCAGGCT
>RJWM01052473.1:7500-10100 GCA_004363535.1 Dasyprocta punctata | reverse complement strand
TCTTTTTCTCATCCACTTCTGGGGATTTACTGCAAGTTTGGGATCAGAGAAGTGAGGAAAGCTTGTGTCTTATAAGAGATACTTGAATATTTAATATTTAGATACTTAAGAGATATGGAGATATTTAGAAGTTTACTCTCCATGAATAATCTTCAGCTTTGTATGTCCAGTGATAGTGTTTATTCTACCTGTTATTACTTTAAGTGGTTTTAGCTCTGTTCCTCTATTTTCTCAACAGAATTACTTCTGGTTAAAACAGTATCTACACAATCAATCAATATTACAATATTTCCATATGATAGTCCTTGCAATTACACTTCTCCCTTCATCTATCTCTATGCATACTATGACAGTTTATTATTTGAAGTTGTTCTGCATTGCGGTAGGTAAGCTAGGATGGGAAGAATGGGAGGTGGTTGGATAAGGAGTATAAGCCACTAAGCGAGAGGTTTGAAAGGAAAAATAGTGGTAGATGAGAAGGAAAGTTTGAAGTGAGGTCTGATTTTACTGAAGCACTTTTAGTTGAGTTGAAGAGTTAGTATTGAGAGTTTTCAGGGGATATTTTGTTGGGTCAAGGGTTAAATATTGGAGAAAGGGGGCTTTCATTTGAATGAGGAAAGTCGTATGATTGTCAGAACTTGATTACGTGGAGAACAGTAATCTAAGTAAGATATGGAAGAGTCAAAGGCATAGGATGGGGAGGATTGAGGATTAATGCTAGAGAAGATAGGAGTGACACGGAGCTAATTATGGAGAACTTAAAAATCTAAGAAGAGGCGTTTATGTGTTTGGAAAATGAATAAAGAAATATGTTGATAATATTGTTTCAAGGGTTTGAAGTGAAGTAACTAGAAAGGAAGCTGAGATAAGGAAGAGAACCTAGACACCTAGTAAGTCAGAGCCAATGAACGAAAATACACAGAACGCAGAAAACCATAAAAGAACATAACATACTTCCACATTACTAAGTAAATCACGAAACAGGAAAAACATAAACCTATAAGCTGTTTGATAGGACAAATTAAATATTCGAATAAGACACTGCATATGTGATTCCCAAGTAGCTTCTTTGTCAGAGAGTCTATGCATTCACACACCACTCACTCCTCTAATCCTTACACTGCAACACTGAAGCTGACTCAGACTCAGGACTTCTTTCTGCAGGGTTGCAGGCATTATTTCAGAGTGTGATTGAGTCGGAGTTCTTGGGCTAGGAACTCTATCTGTCCCTCTTTCTTGTTGTGATGGTGGAACCAGCAGACAGTTTCACTGGCATGAAATTGTGTACTGAGTCAGAATTATTCCTGTGACATCAAACCAACTACAGTAGTAACAGGCTAATCCATTGGAGTGGTATGTATCAGGGGTCATTAAGAAGTAACATACCATGAGAACCTAATTTGGATCTCCCTTTAGCCTATAGATGTGTGCCTATACTTAGTGTACACTAAATGTGTTGGTTATGTCTTCTCTAATGCTGTTTTCTAAAACTCAGGGTGCTGGGGACCAGGTAATGCTAGAGGGGGAAGAGAAGAGAGAAAAATGTTTTAAATTTTCTCCTATGTGGTATGGGAAGGGGTAAATAGGAGGTTATCCTAATGATGATAAAGATATTTTATATATTTAAAAGGGGATAACTGAATATTGGGTACAAATTTGGAAGTGAGAAATCTTTCAACCTTCATAAGCAGTTCTGGAAGGCCTCTTTCATGAGTGTCTTTACTTATGCTGCCACGGCTAGCTTTATATCCTGAATTGATTAAAAATTTTTATCTTTTACGGTCCTTTTGATCCTAGGGAAAAGTTGGAAGTTGCACAATGCCAGATTAAAGGTGGATGAAGACACACCATAATGTTTCATGAGCCTGCTTTTCTGTTGGATGGCACTCAGCAGTGGCATTCACCATATTTTTGATGATACCTGATAAAAGAGGACTTACAGAGCTGCTTCAGAAAGTGGCAAGAATGATGAGATATGTGTGTTGGAAGCAAAAGGGAATATTTTGAGAAGGATTAATAGCAAGCAATATGTCCTTTACTATGAATTTTATTTAAACATTCACCATATAGTATGATAATTCCATTTCTAAATTTCCTGAAGTAAAACATTGTCATGTAGGTAGTTCTGATCAATGAAATATGAATGAATATGACATGCTACTTTTCTAAGGATTTTTTTTCCTTTTTTTGAGGGGAAGGAAACAGGGTCACATTAATTCTCTAAATTGACTATGCTAAGTTTAAACTTTTGATCCTCCTGCCTCAGCCCTCCAAAATGCTGGGATACATGTGTTCCTTTATGCCTGGCTGCTCAGCAGTATTTAAGGGCTGATCACTCTCAAATTTGCTTCCCTTTTCCAGAGTCCTAGAAACATATGCAAGCAGGTGCATAAGGATGAAGTAGCATGAAAAATAAGTCTCTTACCTTCAGGAAAAGTGCTTACATAATTTTCCAGGTCAGCGGTGAAATTTATATGAGATAAAGTAAAATTTAACATTAAACTGCTGAGATTTGGAAGTGAATCGCACCACAATAAACTAGCTCAACTTTACTAATACAGAGAGCAGACTAAAACAAACAAACAAACAAACAAAAAACA